>ML101472.1:0-65824 GCA_003697995.1 Taxidea taxus jeffersonii | reverse complement strand
TTTTTTTTTTTTTTTTTTTTGGTTTTTTTTTTTTTTTTTTGGTCTGACTTATTTCAGTTAGCATTAGGCCCTCAGGGTCCATCCTAAGTTCAAGATTTTTGGTGGCATCTTTAAGCTTTTCTATATATAATATCATGTCACCTGTGAATAGAGACAATTTTACTTCTTTTTGATTTGGTTGTCTTTTATTTATTTATTTTTTGCCTAATTACAAGATTTGGTTAGTATTCTGTTAAAGTGGGGAGAGTTGGAATCCTTGTCTTCTTCCTGATTTTAGAGGAAAAACTTTTAGCTTTTCACAGCAGTATCTCACTTAATGTGCTTTCAGCTTTAGCACTGTGCACTATGATATATGATAAGCACTGTGCACTATGATATATGATCTTTATTATATTTAGGTACATTCCATATATATTTATTTCATTGAGAGTTTTTATTAAATAATGGATGTTGAATTTTGTCAGATGCTTTTTCTGCATCTGTTAAGATGATATGTTTTGCTTTTATTTTGTTAATGGGGTGTATCACATTTACTGATTGGTGGATATTGAACCTTTCTTGCATCCCTGGAATAAATCCTATTTGAATGATTCTTTTGTATGGTTGAATTGGATTTGCTAATATTTTATTGAGAATTTTTGTATCTATTTTCATCAGGGATATTGGTCCATAATTTTCTTTCCTTTTAAAGATTTTATATATTTATTTGAGAGAGTATGTGTGAGAGGCATAGAGAGCATGAGTGGTAGGGAGGAGCAGTGGGAAAGGGAGAAGCAGACTCCCCACTGAGCAGGGAGCCAAGTGCGGTGCTCAATCCTAGTTAGGGTGCCAGTTGTAGGGTCCAAATCCTTTGTACCTTAGGCGAAGCTAGGAGTTGTCAGCTCTCTCCTGGTTGTGTTCCATTTTGCTGGGGGTAGTGTTTATGGTTAAGATGATCTCATCTTCTCCTGCATGTTTCAATGCTTTTTCTCATTTCTGTGATATTTAGAGGAGTTGTTCAGCTAGTTTCTGTTTTTTTTTTTTTTTTTTTTTTTTTTTCAGAGGGAGTTGTTCTGTATGTAACTGTAGATTTGGTATGTCTGTGGGAGGAAGTGATTTCAGGTGCCTCCTAGATTGTCATTAAAAAAATTTTTTTTTTAAGATTTTACTTATTTATTTGAGTTGGAGAGAGAGAACAAGCAGGGGGAACAGCAGAGGGAGAGGGAGAAACAGACTCTCCACTGAGCAAGGATCCCAATGTGGGGCCTGATCCCTAGACCCTGGGATCATGACCTGAGCCGAAGGCAGATGCTTAACCAGCTGAGCATCCCACGTCCCCCTATAATGTCATTTTGAACTGGAACTATCCCTGTTAGATTATTGTTAGTTGAAGTCCATAGTTTACATTAGGGTTCACATTTTGTCTAGTATATTCTGTGTTTAGACAAGTGTATAATGGCATGTATCTGCCATTACAATGTGATACAGAATAATTTCACTGTTAAAAAAATCTTTTGTGCTCCACTGATCTTTTTTTCTTAATTTTTATTTTATTTATTTATTTGTCAGAGAGAGTGAGCACAGGCAGACAGAGTGGCAGGCAGAGGCAGAGAGAGAAGCAGGTTCCCTGCTGAGCAAGGAGCCTGATGAGGGACTCGATCCCAGGACGCTGGGATCATAACCTGAGCTGAAGGCAGCCGCTTAACCAACTGAGCCACCCAGGCGTCCCTCCACTGATCTTTTTAATAATGTTCAGTTTCACTTTTTCTGTAATGTCACATACAGCCTTTTCAGATTGTCTTCCTCCACTCATCAATAGCTCATTTCTTAAAAAAAAAGGATTTTTTGGGGGGGGCACCTTGGTGACTCAGTCAGTTAAGCATCCAACTTGTTTTTGGCTTAGGTCATGGTCTCAGGGTTCTGAGATCAAGCTCTGCATCAGGTTCCCCACTCAGCAGGGAGTCTGCTTCTTTTCTCACTTTCCCTCTGCCTTTCTACCTACCTACCCATGCATTCTCTCTATCTCCCTCACAAAAATAAATAAATAAATCTTAAAAAAAATATATTTTTTACAAACGATTTCTTTTTTTTAAAAATATTTTATTTATTTATTTGACACAGAGAGAGACAGAGATCACAAGTAGGCAGAGAGGCAGACACAGAGAGAGGGGGAAGCAGGCTCCCTGCTGAGCAGAGAGCCTGATGCAGGGCTCGATCCCAGGACCCTGGGATCATGACCCGAGCTGAAGTCTTCCAAACTGTCTTCCAAAATGGTTGTACCATATTGCATTCCCACCTGCATCTAATGGGATTTTCTGATGCTCCACATTCTAATTGACATTTGGTATTGTCAGTGTTTTGTGTTTTAGCCATCCTAATACATATATAGTAATATCTTGTTTTAACTTGCAGTTTGTGATGACATATTTTCTTGAGTTTCTTTTCATACGTATATTTGGCAGCTGTGTATCTTCTTTGGTGAGGTGTGCCTTCAGATCTTTGGCTCTTCTTCTTTTTATTTTTTTCCTTAAAGATTTTATTATTTATTAGAGAGACAGAGAGAGACCACAAGTAGGCAGAGCAGCAGGCAGAGAGAGAGGGAGAAGCAGACTCCCCGCTGAGGGAGAAGCCCGATGTGTGACTCGATTCCAGGACCCCGAGATCATGACCTAAGCTGCCCAACCTACTGAGCCATCCAGACGCCTCTTGATCTTTGGCTGTTCTTAAAATTGGATTGTTCTCTTATTTTTGAGTTTTAGGAGTCCATTGTATATTTCGGATACCAGTCTTTTTTATCAGATATGTGTTTTGTAAATTTTTTTTTTCTAGTTTTTGTGTTATCTTTTCATTTCCTTAATGGTCTTTCACAAAACAGAAGTTTTAATTTCAGTGAAGCCCAAATTGTCATTTTTTTTCTTCTTGGATAGTTGCTTAGGTATTATATTTAAGAAGTAATTGCCTAACCCAAGGTCACCTAGGTTTTCACTGATGTTATTTTTGAGGAGTTTTATAGTCTTGATTTTAAATTTAGATCTCTTGGCCCATTTTGCATTAATTTTTGTGAAAGGTGTAAGACTTATGTCTCTGTTTGTTTCTACATGGATATTAGCACCATTTGTTGAAAATACTAGCCTTTCTGTATTAAATTGCCATTGTTCCCAGGTCATAGATCAGTTGATTTCATTATGTGGATCTATTTCTTAGTATTTTATTCTGTTCTGTTGATCTATTTGTTTATCATTTTGTAGCTTTATAATAAGTCTTGATCTTGGGACCCCTGGGTGGCTCAGTTGGTTGAGCGGCTGCCTTCGGCTCAGGTCATGATCCCAGCGTCCTGGGATGGAGTCCCACATCGGGCTCCTTGCTTGGCGGGGGAGCCTGCTTCTCCCTCTGCCTCTGCCTGCCTCTCTGTCTGCCTGTGCTTGCTCTCTCTCTCTCTCTAACAAATAAATAAAATCTTAAAAAAAAAAAAAAAGTCTTGATCTTGGGACTGTAAGTTTCCTGAGTTTGTTTCTCTTCAACATTGTATTGGCTATTCTGGGTCTTTGTCTTTCTGTTTAAAATTTAGAATCATTTTATCAATATCCACAAACTAACTTTCTGGGTTATTGATTTGTGTTGACTTTATAGATCAAGTTGGAATATTGAGTCTTCCTATCCATGTACATGAAATGTCTATTTCGATTTTTTAAAAAATATTTTATTTATTTATTTGACACAGATAGAGATTACAAGTAGGCAGAGAGGCAGACAGAGAGAGAGGAGGGAGCAGGCTCCCCACTGAGCAGAGAGCCCAATGTGGGCCTCGATCCCAGGACCCTGAGACCATGACCCGAGCTGAAGGCAGAGGTTTAACTCTCTGAGCCACCCAGATACCCCTCTATTTAGATCTTTGATACCTTTTAATACAGTTTTGTGTTTCTTGTCATATAGTTTTTATGTGTATTTTATTTGATTTGCACATATATATTTACTTTTTTGGTGCTAATGTAGATAGTACATTTTAAAAAAAATTTTATTTATTTATTTGACAGAGAGAGAGACAGCAAGAGCAGGAACACAAGCAGGGGGAGTGGGAGAGGGAAAGCAGACTTCCCGCTAAGCAGGGAGCATGATGCGGGACTTGATATCAGGACCATATCTGTATCCCTTGACTTTTCATATTGTGTTCAGTGTATAGTTGGGTCTTTTTTTTTTTTTTTTTGATTCATCTTTGAATATTAAACCACCATTCTGCCCTCGAATAAACCCTAACTGCCTGTATTGTATTTTCTTTTCATGTATTACTTGTTTTTTTATTTTTATTTTTATTTTTTTAAATTTATTTGACAGACAGAGATCACAAGTAGGCAGAGAGGCAGGCAGAGAGAGAGAGAGGAGGAAGCAGGCTCCCCGCCAAGCAGAGAGCCTGACGAGGGGCTCCATCCCAGGACCCTGGGATCATGACCTGAGCCGAAGGCAGAGGCTTGACCCACTGAGCCACCCAGGCACCCCGTATTACTTGTTTTGATCTGCTAATTTTTTTCTTGAGTGTTTTTGTCTATATTTATCGGAGATGTTGGTTTTTAGTTTTTTTCTTCTGGTACTGCCATTATATGGATTCATTATCAATGCAATACTTACATTATAGAATGAATGGGGAATTGTTCACTTCTAGTTAATGGAATAGAGAGTATAGCATTCATTTTCTTACTTAAATATCTGATTTGCTAGGAAAACTCTCAGGGCCTTTAGAGGCTAGGAGTTAGCGGAAGGGAGGGTGGCAGCTGTGTTTATAAAACGGTAGCAGAAAGGATGTGTCTGGCCCAGCTGTTCTATATCTTGACTTTGGTTGTGGTTACACAGATGTGCACATATGATAAAATAGCACTGGACTAAAAATGCACTCATACACAAATGTTTGCATATAAATCAGGTGAAATCTTAATAAAGTCATAAATTGTCTCATCATTAATTTCCTGGTTATATATTTTCCTGTAGTCATGTAGGTTGTTTGGGGAAAACACTGGGGAAAAGTGGTTGAAGAGTATATGGGATTCTCTGACCTTCCCCCATAATTCATACAGTGGCTCAATAGATACTGGGTAGCAAATAATTTCAGCTTATTTTTTTTATAAGTGTTTTCATTGTTGGCATTACATGTTGCTTACTTTGGAAACTGGATGAAGAGTCAATAGAGTTGAAATTCTGATATAAAGTTAAATCCAGGCCAATAATCTCAATTGGTTGGAAAGTCATCATACATTTTTATTACAATAAGTTGTGACAGGGGTAAGAAGTTGTAAACAAAGTCAGCATTTTCCTCAAGATACAGCTTTGGGCCCTTGTTAGTATCTGAGGAAGCACTCTGTTGAGATTGTGAATCCCATACTACTTAGAATGCATGTGGAGTTGATTTTGTCCAAGAAAAGTTTTAGTAGTTATTGTGGACCATTTTATTTTATTTTTTGGCCATTTTATTTTAATTAGCATAATATTTTATTTTAGTGTCCTTGTTAGAATGAGAGGGATAAATTTATGTTACTGAATGCTTTGATCCTGTCTGTGAACAAAGTTTTTTTTTCCCTTCTAAAAACTTTTTTTATATTTAAAATAAAATTATTCATGCTATCTTAACTTTCCTATTTGTGGTCAGATAGTTCAGATTATGTGTGGAAATAAATCCCCATTCAAATTTGTAGTTTGTAGGAGAATCCTTTGTTATCTGATTTTTATTTTTCAGAGATAGCATATGATAGGTTCATAGACTAAAAGAAAAATCACAACTGTGAAAAATACAAATTATTAACCCAGCCTACAATTCTTAACTAATTTTTTTTTTTTTTTAGATTTTATTTCTTTATTTGACAGGCAGAGATCACAAGTAGGCAGAAAGGCAGGCAGTGAGACAGAGAGGAGGAAGCAGGCTCCCTGAGGAGTAGAGAGCCCGATGTGGGACTCGTTCCCAGGACCCTGAGATCATGACCTGAGAGCCGAAGGCAGAGGCATTAACCCACTGAGCCACCTCGGCGCCCCTTAACTAATTTTTTAAAAAGAGAAAATATGTAAGTATTTTAATGTGATATTAACAATAAAAAACAAATGATCAAAGTCTAAGTGAATTTTATTTTCATTTGCTGACATCTCTGGATATACTTCAGGTTACCCTTGGATATGGTAGGATTCAAGAATTTAGAGTTAATGACATTTTAATCAATCTCCCTCCTATTAAAGTTATCTCTAGTTTGCCTCCATGAGTTCATCTTATTTTTGTAATAGTTCAAAACTCTCATTCTTTTTTGCCCCCTCTTTGGTGGGAATAATATTTTTGTTGTTTTCTCTGTACAGAATCTGAGGCTCTGTAAAGTCTGCAAAGACTGAAAGACTAGTACTTTCATCATTTTGTATAAAAAGGCAAACCTGATTATGGTATGATGAGTGGGATACAAACAATTCAATTACATAAAATGTGAAGGTTGCATTTTTTAAAAAAAGATTTTATTTATTTATTTGACAGAGATCACAAGTAGGCAGAGAGGCAGGCAGAGAGAAGGGGGGGAAGCAGGATCCCTGCCGAGCAGAGAGCCTGATGTGGGACTACATCCCAGGACCCTGGGATCATGACCTGAGCTGAAGGCAGAGGCTTTAACCCACTGAGCCACCAGGCACCCTATGAAGGTTGCATTTACTGTGAGATTAGTGGACCACTTACAGGGAACTAGTTGGCCAGTAGTTCTGAGAGTTCAACCCTTAAGCCAAATCATTCCCAGTGGTGGTTGCAGGTGGATGTAAACAGATAATATAATGATTATGAGAATTATGAGAAGTGTGGGTATTAAGGAGGGCACGTAATGCATGGAACACTGGGTGTGGTGCATAAACAATGAATCTTGGAACACTGAAAAAAATTAAATAAAAAAAAGTGTTGTCAGTAATAGAGATATGCAAAGCTTATAATGGTTTGTAGAAGGGATTGGTTTACTTTGCTAGAGGTGAGGAAGGTTTCTTGGTGATACTAGAATTGGGGTTTAGTGGACAAAGAGAACTAGGAAGGGTAAAGCATATTCTATTAAGGAAACATGTCCAAGGATGAAACTGCATAGCACTTTCAGGGAACTACGGATAGTTTAGTATCGTCAGAATACAAGATGCATGGGAAGCAAAAGTGAGAAATGAAAACACAGTTATTATTATTATTTTCCTTCTTTAGGTAGTCAGAAGCACTTAAGAATTTAAGCAGAAGAGTGACGTCGGATTTGAATTTTTGAAAGATTTAACTTTCATGATGGAGCAGATGCTAGATTACAGGTTAAGAGACCGTTGGCAGGGAATCCCATTAGGATAACATTTTAAGAGTCCTGGTCAGAAATAAGAAGAGGCAGAACTAAGACAGTGATAGTGAAAATTGAGAGAAGATGTAGTTTTAATCTTGTTATATTGATAGATTTACATTTTATGGTGAAATGAGAGTGACAAAGGTGTTTAAGTTGATATCATGATGGGGGCATTTCTGAGAACTTGTCTAATTTAGAATTAAAGCATTGGGAGGAACATAGGCTTTTATGGGAGATAGGCTTGGGTTCATTGGTCAAAAACTTCACTTTCCTCTGATAAAATGTGTTTTATACCATGGAGGACTATGGTGATAATGAGATAACATAATTTCTAGAGAATTAAAAAGGGTGTTTATCAAGGGCTTCATGTTCAAGACAGTGTTTTGTTTTTCATTACTTAAAACTTTTTTTTTTTAATTTCTTTTTTTTTTTAAAGATTTTATTTATTTATTTGTTAGAGCGAGCGAGCACAGGCAGACAGAGAGGCAGGCAGAGGCAGAGGGAGAAGCAGGCTCCCTGCCGAGCAAGGAGCCCGATGTGGGACTCGATCCCAGGACGCTGGGATCATGACCTGAGCCGAAGGCAGCTGCTTAACCAACTGAGCCACCCAGGCGTCCCTACTTAAAACTTTTTTATCTTTTAAAAATTTATTTTAAATTGTAAATACACGTAACATAAAATTTATCATTTTAACCATTTTTAGGGGTACAATTCACTGGCATGAACTATATTCACATTGTTGTGCAACCATTACCACCATCCATCTCCAGAACTCTTTATATCTTGCAAACCTGCAATACTACCTATTAAACAATACTCCATTTCCCCCCCTCCCAGCCCCAGGTGACCACTATTTTACTTTCTATCTTTATGAATTTGACTACTTTAGATATTTCATATAACTTGAATCATACAGTATCTGTCTTTTTGCTACTGACTTATTTTCACATAGTATAATGTCATTGTACATTGTACTCGGGAAAAACCGAGTCTTCTTCCTTTGTTTCTCATTTACTCTCACACTACTATCATATTTACAATACTTTTAACACAAGATATGTGTGGGTTTTCCCCTACCAAGCAATGCTCTGTGACACTAGCTGGGTATTCTATAATTTAATTCATTTATGACACTACTTGAAAATAGTGTCAGACCCCACAAGTTAAGGGCTCGGTTCCAGAAGAATGCTTCCATCCTACTTCAGATGCCAGCCATAAGTCCAGCTGTCACCTATGCTTGTGATCGAGTGGCTATAAATCTGAGGTTCTCCCAGCTGCCCCATCAAGTTTTATTACTTTATGCTAGAGCCGCTGGGAGAACTCAGGAAAATAGTTACATTTATCAGTTTATTAAAGAATATGGTAAAAGATACCTTTGAACAGCTAGATGAAGAGATAACACAGGACGAGGTCTGGGAGGGTCTCCAGTGCAGGAGCCTCTGTCCTTGTGGAGTTCATGGGTGTGGTATGTGGATGTGTTCCCCAACCTGAAATTACTCTGAACCCCTTACTGTAGGGATTTTTATGGAAGCTTCCTCTTGTAGGTGTAACTTAATAAGTCTGTTTTCAGTTCTTTCCCCCCTCTCTAGAGAATGGAGGGTGGGGCTAAAAATTCCAAATTTCTAATTATGGCTTAGTCTTTCTGGTGACCAACCCTCATCCAAGAGCCTTCCAGGAGCCCACCCAGAGTAACCTCATTAGTACAAAAGACACTCTAGTGACCCGAGAAATTGCAAGTGTTTCAGGAGGCCTATGTTAGGAATGGGGATCAAGGATCAAATATTATAACAAAAGATCCTCCTATCAATCCAGGAAACTGTAAGGGTTTTAGGAGCCCTGTGCCAGGAAATGGGGGCAGAGACCAATATATATATTTTATATTCTCTGACAGTCATCAGGGGTCATCCATGTTGTGGCATGTGTCAAAGTTAACTTTTTAAGACTGAATAAAAAAAAGACTGAAAAATATTTCAATGCATGTATGTACCACATTTTGTTTATCCATTTTTTTTTTTTTTTTTTTTTTACTGATGGGATACTTGAATCACTTACACCTTTTAGCTTTTGTGAATAGTGCAGCTATAAGCACAGGTATACAAATCTCTTTAAGGAAAAGAGTGTTTTAAACTTACTGCGTATGTGGTCATCTTCTATCCTTGTGAGATAGCTACTATTATGTCCATTTTAATGATAAGGAAACTAATGGAGAGAAGGAAACTAATGCAGAGAAGATAAATAATTTACTTGTCTAGATTCATATTCTTTTGTATTACATAAT
This sequence comes from Taxidea taxus jeffersonii, assembly GCA_003697995.1. NCBI lineage: Eukaryota > Metazoa > Chordata > Mammalia > Carnivora > Mustelidae > Taxidea > Taxidea taxus. The sequence goes on along the minus strand of ML101472.1, from coordinate 56,254 downwards.
TTTAACTTTTGGGTCTAGTCAGATTAAATCTAAACCCTCTTAGTAAGATGTGTGACTCTTTCCTAAAATTTTCCGTTTAGCAATTCATAGGGAACCGGTTGTAATCCCTTCCAGTTGTTATAAATGCAACTTCAAAATCACAGACCCCATTTAACTTGGTATATAATGATTTTTATTTCTTCTAGCCTTACAAAATTGTATGATTATGTAAGCTTTGGGGCCTCAAAATGTTGATTTCCTAACTAAACTTACCTTGACATTTAAAAATATCTTCCTTCTTTTTTTTTGGTGGACTTTTATTTCTGTACTAGCAAAAGAGCCAGGGGGTTTTGTAGATTGCACTTTTTTTCTTTTGTGCCCTATTTGGCTGTTTATCTTGAATTTCTAAATAAAAACAAATTTAAGTGCCTTGTAATTGTTATATGTCATACTTAGTATTAAATTCCATTTTTTCCCCCCCAGTGGAAAAGAAGCCTAAGAAATAAGGTCCTATCTCTAGACCATAAAAGTAGAAAAGGTGTCCGTGGACGTCCTGTCACTTCTAAAACATCACCAGAAAGGTAAGATAATGTGTGTATGACATAAGATGGGTTTATTCTGTGTATAAATAGTGTGACAATGGGTGATTCATCTAACCTCTTTGGGTCTCAGTTACCATTCTTTTGAAATACAAAGACTGAATTCAAGATTCAATTCTGTTTCTCTTCAGGCTTGGACTTTCTGTGATTCTATGTCATTTTAACTCCTTGCTTTTGTGCATTTGGAAATCTTGATAAACTTTAGCTGATAAAACAAGAGTTAAATATAGACTGATTATAATGCTTGAGTCATCATTTGTGATCTGCAGTAAGAAGGATGCTCAACTTAGCAATTCTGGGACTAGTCATAGTGTTAATGAATTATGTTATACTAGAATTAAATATTTGGGGGATCGTATTACAATTAGAGGAAATTTAGAGCACTTTAGGATTGGACATCTGTTAATGATTAAAAAGTTGTTATTGTGCAAAAGAGTGTTGAATTTTCTTATTTAGAATATTGAATGAATGAAAAAATGAGTAGTAAAGTAAAAATTACAGTTACTGGGAGATCACATGACTTAGAAGACTAATTGGAGTTCTTAAATTTATGTTAGAGGACTTTCTAAGGTACTTAGTCTTATTTTCCCTTTTCAAGTATTATCTGTAGGAAATGAAAAACATATTGGTGATTCCATATTCTTACCAATAGTTAATTCTCTCCCTTCCTCTCTCCCTTCCTCCCTTCCTTCCTCCCATAGATGTCCCTGTGGGTGTGAAATGGTGCCTCATTGTAGTTTTGATTTGTATTTCCTAATGACATTATCTTTTTATATAGTTGTTTGTCATTTTTATATCTTCTTTGGAGATTAGTGTATTTAGATCCTTTACCATTTTAAAATTGTGTTGTTTCCATTTTTGTTGAGTTATAAGAATTCTTTTTATAGCCTGTATACAGATCTTTTTTTTTTTTTAAGATTTTATTTATTTGTCAGAGAGAGAGAGAGCACAAGCAGGCAGAGTGGCAGGCAGAGGCAGAGGGAGAAGCAGTCTTCCAGCTGAGCAAGGAGCCTGATGCGGGATTGGATCTGAGGACCCTGGGATTACAGTCCTTAGCCCAAGGCAGCTGTTTAACCAACTGAGCCACCCAGTCGTCCTACAAGTCTTTATCAGATATATGATTTGCAAACATTTTCTCCCACTCAGTCTTTTACTTTCTTGATGTTGATATTGTCTTTTGAAGCACAGAAATTTTTTCCTTTCGAAAAAGTCCCATTTATCTATTTTTCTTTTGTTGCTGTGCTTTTGTTGTCTTAAGAAACTGTTGCCTAGTCTGAGGTTACAGTGATTTGATCTTGGGTTTTCTTCTAAGCTAAGAGTCTTAAGATTCTAGCTATTAGATTTAGGTCTTTTATCCATTTGGAGTTAATTTTTGGATATAATATGAGATAGGCATCCAAATTTATATTTTTGTTTATATTTTGTTTATATTTTTGTGAATATGCAATTGCCCCAGCACCATTGGTTGAAAAGGTACCAATTTTTTGGGTACTTTTGTTGAAAATCAGTTGACTATAAATATAAATATTTATTGCTGGATTTGGAATTATATTCCATTGACCTATATGTCTGTTCTTATGCCAGTACCACTATGTCTCAATTACTACAACTTGGCATTGAGTTTGGAAATTGGGAAGTGAGAGACTTCCAACTTTACTACACTTTTCAAGATTGTTTTGGTTGTTCTGGGTTCCTTGCATTTCTAGTTCAATTTTAGAATCAGATTGTCAATTTTAACAAAAAAGCCAATAAGAATTTTGATAGAGGATGTATTGAATCTGTAGACTAATTTAGGGATTTTGGCCATCTTAATATTTAAAAGTCCTCTGATTCATGGATATGAATATCTTTCCATTTATTTAGATCCTTTTTAATTTCTTTCTACAGTGTTTGGTTATTTTCTTCTTTTTGATGCTGTTGTGACTAGAATTGTTTTCTTAATTTTATTTTTATTTTATTTTATTAAAAAATTTTTTTTTAAAGATTTTATTTATTTATTTGACAGACAGAGATCACAAGTAGGCAGAGAGGCAGGCAGAGAGAGAGAGGAGGAAGCAGGCTCCCCACTGAGCAGAGAGCCCGATGCGGGGCTCGATCCCAGGACCCTGAGATCATGACCCGAGCTGAAGGCAAAGGCTTAACCCACTGAGCCACCCAGGCGCCCCTGTTTTCTTAATTTTATTTTTACACTGTTCATTGTTAGTTTATAGGAACTGATTTATAATATGCTATGACTGTGTTTAAGTCTTACTAGTTCTAGAAGTTTTTAGTAGATTGCTTGGAGTTTTGTTCATAAAGACAGTTTTACTTCTTTATTTCCAATTGGAGGCTTTTAATTTTCTTTCTTTGCTTAATTATCCTGGCTAGAACATCTAGTACAATGTAGAATAGAAGTGGTGAGAATGGACATCTTTGTTTTTTTCCCCCACTCTCAGAGCAAAAAGTTAGTATTTTACCATTAAGTATCATGTCAGCTAGGTTTTTCATAGATGCTTTGCTCTGGTTTGAATGTTTGTGTTGACATTCCCAGCTATTGGATCAACATGGATGGGACTGGAGGAGATTATTTTAAGTGCAATAAGTCAAACAGAGGGGCGCCTGGGTGGCTCAGTGGGTTAAAGCCTCTGCCTTTGGCTCGGGTCATGATCCCAGGGTTCTGGGATTGAGCCCCACATCGGGCTCTCTGCTCAGCAGGGAGCCTGCTTCCCTTCCTCTCTCTCTGCCTGCCTCTCTGCTTCCCTATGATCTCTGTGAAATAAATAAATAAATAAAGAAATAAGTCAAACAGAAAGTCAATTATCATATGGTTTCACATATTTGTGGAACATAAGGAATAGCATGGAGGACATTAGGAGAAGAGGAAAACGAAGGGGGAGAAATCGGAGTGGGAAACGAATCATTAGAGACTATGGACCCTAGGAAACAAACAGAGGGTTTTATAAGGGAGTGGGGTGGGGGGATATATGAGCCTGGTGGTGGGTATTAAGGAGGGCATGGATTGTGTGAAGCACTGGGTGTTACACACAAACAATGAATCATGGAACACTACATCAAAAACTAATGATGTACTGTATGGTGACTAACATAACACAATAAAAAAAAGATATTCTAATGCCCAGTGGGATGGCATTTGGAGATGGGGTTCTTAGGGGGTTAAGTCATGAGGGTGGAGCACTCATGAATGAGATTCCTGCCTAAATAAGAGATGTCACAGAGCTTCCTAGTTTCTTTCACCATGTGAGGACACAGTGAGAAGTTAGCAATCTGCAGTCTAGAAGAGGGCTTTTACCAGAGCCTGACCATGCTGGCTGGCACCCTAATCTTGGACTTAGCCTTCAGAGCCATGAGAAATGAATGTTGTTTATAAGCCACCCACTTTATAATATTTTGTTATAGTAACCCAGATAGACTAATACATGTCCATTTTCATGATGAGGAAGTTCCTTTCTATTCCTAATTTGTTGGAGGCTTTTTATCATGAATGTGTGATGGATTTTGTCAAATGCCTTTTCTGTATTCATATTACATAATTTGTATCCTTTATTGATATAATGTATTAATAACACAATAACCTAACTTTATTTTTAAATCTTAAACCAACTTTGATTCTTTGGACAAATCCCACTTGATCCTAATTTATGATCCCATTTATATGTTGCTGGATTCAGTTTGTTAGGATTTTGTTGAGTATGTTTACATTTGCATTAAGAAGAGAAATTTAACTGCTGTTTTCTTTTTTAAAGATTTTATTTATTTATTTATTTGACAGAGAGAGATCACAAATAGGCAGGGAGGAAGGCAGAGAGAGAGGGAAGCAGACTCCCTGCTGAGCAGAGAGCTTGATTCGGGGCTCGATCCCAGGATCCTGAGATCATGACCTGAGCTGAAGGCAGAGGCCTAACCCACTGGGCCACCCAGGTGCCCCTAAATGCTGTTTTCTTTTCTTTTTTTTTTTAATTTATTTTTTTTTTAAGATTTTATTTATTTATTTGACAGACAGAGATCACAAGTAGGCAGAGAGGCAGAGAGAGAGAGGAGGAAGCAGGCTGTCCGCAGAGCAGAGAGCCCGATATGGGGCTCGATCCCACGACCCTGGGATCATGACCCAAGCCGAAGGCCGCGGCTTTAACCCACTGCCCAGGCGCCCTTAAATGCTCTTTTCTTATGTTGTCTCTGTCTGGCTTTGGAATCAGGTTAATACAGGCCTTGAAGAATGAGTTGGAAGTGTTCTCTCTTCCTTTTGTTTCTCTGGAAGAATTTTTGGAGGGTCAATATTAATTTTTCGTTAAATGTTTTTTTTTTTTAATTTTATCTATTTATTTGACAGATAGAGATCACAAGCAGGCAGAGAGACAGGCAGAGAGAGAGGAAGGGAAGCAGGCTCCTGGCCAAGCAGAGAACCTGATGTGGGGCTCGATCCCAGGACCCTTGGATTGTGACCTGAGCTAAAGGCAGAGGCTTTAACCCACTGAGCCACCCAGGTGCCCCTAAATGTTTTGTTTTTAAGATTGTATTTTTTTAATTTAAAATTTTTATTAACAATTTTATTTACTTATTTGTCAGAGAGAGAGAGAGTGAACACAAGCAGGGGGAGCAGCAGGCAGAGGGAGAAGCAGGCTCTCTGCTGGGCAAGGAGCCAGATGTGGGACTCTATCTCAGGACTCCAGGATGATGACTTGAGCTGAAGGCAGATACTCAACTGACCGAGCCACCCAGGCATCCCTAAGATTATATTTTTAAGTAATCTCTACACTCAACATGGGGCTTGAACTCACAGCCCTGAGATGAATAGTCACATGCTCTATTGTCTGAGCCAGCCAGTTTTTCTTTGACTGTTTGATCAAATGCACCAATGGGCCATCTGGTCATTAGCATTTTGCATGTGTGTGTGTTTGTGTGAAGTTTTCACATTACAAATATAAATTTTTATTTGTTAGAGTCCTATTCAGATTTTCTATTTTTTTATGTCAGTTTTGGTAGCTTGTGCCTTTCTAGGAATTTGTGTGTTTATAAGTTGTCTAATTTATTGGCATATGCTCATTCAAAATATTCTCTCATAATCTTTTTAATTACTATAATATTGTTAATGATCTCTTTTCCATTCCTGATTTACTAATTTGCATCTTCTCTCTCTTTTTCTGTTCAGTCTTCCTAAAGATTTGTTAATTTTGTTGATCTCTTCAGTAAACCAACTTTTGATTTCATCAGTTGTCCTTATTGGTTTTCTGTATTTTATTTTATTTATTTCTACTATAATCTTTTTTTCCCTTGTTCTTATTTTGGAAATAGTTTGTGCTTCTTTTTCTAAATTTTAAGGTGTATGGTGAGGTTATTGATTTGAGATCTGTGTTCTTTTCTACCATAGACATTATTTAGTTTTAAATTTCCCCTGAGCTATATTAGCTAGCTACATCTCATAAATTTTAGTATATTGTGATGTTCTTTTCATTAATCTTGAAGGTATTTTCTGATAGGTAAGATTTTCTGGACCCATTTGTTAGGAAAGTGTATATAATTTAATTTCTGCATATTTTTAAATTTCAAAGATTTTATTCTGTTAATTTTTTATTGAGATATAATTGACACAACATTATATTATTTTCAGGTATACAATGTAATGATCTAGTATTTGTATATATTGAGAAATGATCACCACAGTAAGTCTAGTTGGTCCTTCACCGTGCACAAACATTTCTTTTTTTCTTGTGATGAAAACTTTTGAGATTTGCTCTTACTCTCTTAGCCATTTTCAAATATACAATACAGTGTTATTAATTATAGTCACTGAGCTATATAGTACGTTTCCATGACTGACTTGTCTGTTGTTAATTTTTAATTGAATTTCACTGGGGTCTGAGAACATTTTGTATGATTTCCTTTCTTGTAAATTAAAAAAAAAGATTTCACTTATTTATTAGCGAGCGAGAAAGGGAGAGAGAGTATGAACAGGGAGAGGCACAGAGGGAGAAGCAGACTCCTTGCTGAGCAGGGAGCTTGACATGGGACTTGATCCCAGGACTCCAGGATTATGACCTGAGCTGAAGATAGACACCTAACCAACTGAGTCGTTCAGGCGGCCCACCTTTCTTGTGAATTTGTTGAGTTTTATTTTATGGTATCACATATTGTCTTGAGTCTTTTTTGCAGAATGTTTTGTGTATTTGAGAAGAATGTGTATTCTCTTCCTATTTGGTGGAGTGTTTGTAGTGGTCTTTTAGGTTGAATTAGTTGATACTGTTATTCAAGGCTCCTGTTATCCTTGATGATTTTCATTCTAGTATTTCTATCCATTATCAAGTGTTTTGAGGTATCGAACCATTACTGTTGAATATTTCCCTTTTGTTTTATCAGTTTTTGTTTAATATATTTTGTTGTCCTGTTATTAAGTGTATGGATATTTGTAATTGTTGTATCTTTCTGATGAATTAACCCTTTTATCAATGAAATGTCCCGCATTATCTCTATTTTTGTTTGTTTTAAGGTCTATTGTGTCTGATATTGACATACTCCATTTGTCTTACGGTTGGTGTTTGCATGGTATACCTTTTTTCATCTTTTCACTTTGAACCCATTTCTTTCAATCCAAATTGTCTCATTGAGGGCATTTAGTTGGATCTTTTCCTGGCAGTTTGAGCTGCTATATAACAAAGTACCATAGACTGGGAGGCTTACAAACAAAAAATATTTATTTTTCATAGTTCTAGTGGCAGGGAAGACCACTATCAAAGCACCAGAAGCTTCATTGTGTATGAGGGCTTCTTGGTTTGTACAGATAGCCATCTTTTCATTGTATCCTCAAAGGGTGGAAGGTGTCTCTCTTAGGCATCCTTTATAAGAGTGCTATTTATAGGATTCCACTCTCATGATCTAATCACTTCCAAAAGGGCCCCCTCCAGTACCATCACTTTGGGGGTTTAGGATTTTAACACAAGGATTTTTAAGGGAAACAACTTAGCAGATCTTGACTTTTCATCTATTCTGGCAATCTCTGCCTTTTGACTAGATTGTTTAATCCATTCACAATTCGTGTGAAAATGTCAGTAGGGCCATGCTTCCTCTGAAGCCATCACAGAGGCTCCATAGCTCAGGGGTTAGAGCACTGGTCTTGTGTATGTGCTGCTGAAGCGAGCACAGAGCACCGGTCTTGTGAAGGCATCAGGGAAGAACCTGTTCCTTGTCTCTCTCCTCTCTTCTTCAAGCATTCCTTGTGTTTTAGATGCATCACTGCAATCTTATATGTTTACATGTTCTCTCCATGTGTCTTCATGTTGTTTTTCCTTTGTGTATTTCTGTTTCTGTGTTCAACTTCCAGTGTTTTTTTGTTTTTTAAAGATTTTATTTATTCGCCAGAGAGAGAGCGAGAGAAAGTGTGTACGAGAGTTGAAGCAGGAGGAGTGGCAGGCAAAGGGAGAGACAGGCTCTCTGCTGAGCAAGGAGCCTACTGGGGTACTCAATCCCAGGACCCTGGGATCATGACCTGAGCCAAAGGCAGACGCTTAACTGACCGAGCCATCCAGGCATCCCTAATTTGCAGGTTTTATAAGGACTCCAATCATAATGTATTATGGCCTAACCTGTTGATGTCATTTTAACTTCATTACTTCTGTAAAGACAATATTTCCATGTAAAGACAATATTTCCAAGTAAAGTAACATTCTGAGATACTGGGGTTAGGAGTTTAGAATGTCTTTTTTTCTGGGACACAATTCAACCCCCCAAAAACAAGTTGAATGTGGGAGAGGAATTGAGCTTCTTTTGGGACCAGTGATTATCTTTTCTTGAAATAAATTGGCAATCTGTCAATTTCCTTTTCTCCATTCTTTATTGCTTCTTAAAAATTCAGTCCTTCCTCGTTATTTTGTATTGCCTTTTTTTGTGTGTGTGCAGCTTCTGATTATAGAACTATTCTGGTTTTCTATTTGTTTTTTTTTTATTAAAGATAAACTTTATTGGTATATCATTTATTAGAAGAGTATGTGTCAATTTTAAGTGTACGTTTTTATAATTTTTGACAGATACTGCTTTTTTATTGTAAAATTTGCAAAACACAAAATTTACCATCTTAACTATTAAAAAAAAGAATTATTTATTTGAGGGACAGAAAAAGAAAGCACATGGTGGGGAGGAGCAGAGGGAGAGTCTTAAGGGGATCTGTGCTCAAAATGGAGCCTGATGTGGGGCTCATCTTACTATTATTTTTCAAAAAGATATCTATCTATATATCTATCTATGTATCTATCTATCATCTGTCTCTCTATCTATCTATCTATTCATTTACCTCTCAGAGAGTGAGTACATAAGCAGGGGAAGCAGCAAGCTGAGGGAGAAGCAGGTTCCCTGCTGAGCAAAGGGTGCTCAACTTACAACTCTGAGGTCATGACCTGACTGAAACCTACAGTTGGCTACTTAAGTGACTGTACCACCCAGACACCCCCCATCTTAACCATTTTTAAATTTATAGTTTAGTGGTTTTAAATACATTTGTAATGTTGTACTAACATCATTGCCATCCATCTCTACAACTCTTCATCTTGTACTACTTAAACTGTATACCCATTAAATGGCGACTACCAATTTCTCCCTTATCCTTCAGCTCCTAGCAACCACCATTCTACTTCCAATGGATTTGAGTACTTTAAGTCCCTCATGTAAGTGGAATCATTGATTATTTATTTGTGGTTGGCTTATTTTACTTGGCATAATGTCCCCAAGTTCATTTATGTTGCAACATGTCAGAATTTATTTCCTTTTAAAACTGGTTAACATTATATTGTGTGTGTGTATACTCTCTCTCTCTCCACTCACACACACACACACACACACACACATACACACAACACACAGTTTTGCTTAGCCATTCATCTGTCATTGGACACTTATGTTGCTTCCACATTTTTACTATTGTGAATAATGCTGCTGTGAACGTGGGTATACAAATATATTGTCAAAACCCTGTTTTTAGTTCTTTGAAATTGGGGTAGATACCCCAAAGTAGAATTGCTGGATCTTGTGGTAATTCTATTTTTTATTTTTGAGGATCACTGTGCTCTTTTCCTTAGCAGCTGTACCATTTTACATTGCCACTAGTTGTATGCAAGGCTTCCACTTTTTCTGCATCTTCATCAACACTTTTATTTTTTTCATAACAGTCATCCTAATGGGTAAGAAGTAATAGGTGGTTGTGTTTTTTATTTGTGTTTCCCTAATAATTAGTGATGTTAAATATCTTTCCATGTGCTTATTAAGCATTTGTATATCTTCTTTGGAGAAATGTTTATTCTAGTTTTTTGCCGACTTGGGCAGGTTTTTTTGTTGCTGTTGAGTTTTAGTTGTCTCTTTATTCAGAATATTAATGCCTTATCAAATACATGACTTACAAATATTTTATCCCATTTTGTGGGTTGCCTTTTTACTCTGTTGATAATATCTTGAGATGCTTAAAATCCTTAATCTTCATAAAGTAGTTTGTTTTGTTGTTTCCTGTGCTTTTGATGTTATATCCAAGAAATCAGTGCCAAAATTCATTGTCCTGGTCATGAAGATTTTCCCATATATTTTCTTATATGAGTTTTGTAATTTTAGCTCTTATATTTAGTTCTGTAATCCATTTTGTGTTAATGTTTGTATATGGAGTTGAGTAGAAGTCCAGTTTCATTCTTTGGCATGTGTATATCCAGTTTTCCCAGCACCATTTTTGAAAATGCTGTCCTTTCCCCCATTGAATGGTCTTGACACTCTTGCTAAAAAAATATTTACTATATAGGGGTACCTGTATGGCTCAGTCAGTTAAGCATTTGACTCTTGATTTCCGCTCAGGTCTTGATTTCAGTGTTGTGAGTTCAAGCCCCAAGTTGTGCTCCATGATGGGTGTGGAGCCTCTTTAAAAAAAATTAAAAACATTTACTGTATAAAAGTTTATTTCTCAGTTCTCTATTCTGTTCTATTGATCTGTATGTTTCTTATGTCAATACCACACTGCTTTGATTACTGTAACTTTATAGTAAGTTTTGAAATAAAGAAGTGTAAATCCTCCAGCTTTGTTCTTCTTTTTCAAGATTGTTTTGGCTATGGAGTCCCTAAAGTTCCATAAGAGTTTTGGGATAGTTTTTTTTTTTTAATATTTTGATACAGTTGCATTGAACCTATCTATAGATTGCTTTGAGTAGTATTTACATCTTAACATTTAGCTTTCTAATTCATGAACATGTAATGTGATTACATTTATTCATGTCTTTAATTTCTTCTAGCCATGTTTTATAGTTTTCATTTTATGTGTCTTTTGCCTCCTTGGTTAAGGTAATTCCTAAATCTCTTCTTCTTTTTGATGCTATTATAAATGGAATTATTTACATAATTTCCTTTCAGATTTTTCATTGTTAAATGTATAGGTATGCAGCTGATTTTTGTGTTGAGTTTGTATCCTGCCACCTTGTTTGGTTCATTTATGTAACAGTCTTTTTGTGGAATTCTTCAGGTTTTCGATGTATAAGATGATACCATCTCTGAAAAGGAGTGAAAAAATAGAAGGAAAAATAGAAGTCTTTTTACTTAATCCTTTTCAATTTTGGTGACTATATTCTTTCCTTTTTGGTCTCATTGGCTATGTACTGTGTTGACTAGAAATAGCAAAAATGGGCATCATTTTCTTGTTCCTGATCTTACAGGAAAGGATTTTAGTCTTTTACCAGTAAGTATGATTTTGCTTGGGTTTTTCATGTATGGCCTTTATTATGTTGAAGTAGTTTCCTTCCAGCCCTAGTTGAGTGTTTTCATCATGAAAAGATACTGAACTTTGCCAAAATTTTTTGTATTAGTTGGGATGATCATTTGTCTTTTTTCTATTCATTCTGTTACTGTGGTCTTTATATTGATCAATTTTTGTATGTTGAACCATTCTTGCATTGCAGGAGTAAATCCCACTTGGCTATGGTGTATAATGTTTTTAATTTGCTACTGAATTTGGTTTGTTATTATTTTGTTGAGGAATTTTGAGTCAATGTTCGTAAGGTCTTTAGTTTCTTTCTTTGTGGTGTCTTTGTCTAGCTTCAGGATCAGGGTAATGCTGACCTTGTAGAATAAGTTAGAATTGTTCTTTTAGCTTCCATTTTTGGGAAAAGTTTAGAATGATTGCCTTTACTCATAAAATTTTGGAATTTACCAGTGAAACCATCAGGGCTAGGGTTTTTCTTTGTTGGGAGGTTTTTGACTACTGGTTCAATCTTATTACTAATTTTAAGTCAAGTCAGATTTTCTGTTTCTTTGTGATTCAATCTAGGTTTTCTATTTTTAGGTATTTGTCCATTTCATCTACATTATCCAATTTGTTGACATATAGTTCATAGTACTCAATAATAATCCTTTGTTTTTTTGTGGAATCATTAGCAATGTCCCCACTTTAATTTTTGATTTTAGTAATTCGCATCGTTTTGTTTTTTTTCTTCACTCATTTTGCTAAAGTTTGCCATGTTTGTTGATTTTTTTAAAGAACAACTACTGGTTTCATTAATCTTCTTTGTTTTTTTCTGTATGTCATTTGCTCTGCTCTTTATGATTTCTTCTGTCTGCTGTGTCATTTCTTTTTCTGTATGTCATTTGCTCTGCTCTTTATGATTTCTTTTTTCTGTTAGCTTTGAATTTATTTTTTTCTTCTGTCTGCTGTGTCATTTCTTCTTCTGTATGTCATTTGCTCTACTCTTTATGATTTCTTTTTTCTGTTAGCTTTGAATTAATTTTTTTCTTCTTCTAGTTCCTTAAATTGTAAACTTTGGTAGTTGATTTGAGGTCTTTATTTTTTATAAGGTAAGCATTTATAGCTAAAAAATACCTCTTATTACTAGTACTTTTATTGTGTTTTGTGAATTTTTAAAAAAGATTTTATTTATTTATTTGACACAGAGAGAGTGAGAGAGCATAAGCAGGGGGAGTGGCAGAGGGAGAGGCAGGCTCCCTGCTGAGCAAGAAACTGGATGCCGGGCTCCATCCCAGGACCCTAGGATCATGACCTGAGCCAAAGACAGTTGCTTAACCAACTGAGCCACCCTGGCGTCCCTGTTTTGCAAATTTCTTTTGTATGTTGTTTTGTTTTCAGTCGTCTCTTAAGTATTTTCTAACTTCTCTTGTGATTTCTTCTTTGAAGCATTGGCTATTTAAGAGTGTATTGTTTAATTTCCACAGATTTGTGAGTTTTTGTTTTCCTTCTGTTAATGATTTCTAACTTCATCCCATTTGGTGAGAGAAGATATTTTGTGTATATATATCTTTCTAAATCTGTTGAGACTTAATTTGTTCCTAGAATATGGTCTATCTTGAAGAATGTCCTAATGTCCTATGTATGTATTCTACTGTTGTTCCTGTTGTTTGGATTGTTTTATGTGTGTCTATTAGATTTAGTAGGTTTATTGTGTCTTTTAAGTCCTCTAATTTGTCTTCTGTCAGATTGTTTTATCCATTATTGAGAGTGGGGCATCAAAGTGTTCCAGCTATTATCGTAGAACTGTTTATTTTTGTCTTCTGTTAATTCATGCTTTATATATTTTAATGGCCTATTATTAGGTGTGTAAATGTTTATAATGGTTATTTCAACTATCTGTATTATACCTTGTATTAATACGGAATTACTTTCTTTTCTCTTGTAATCCTTTTTTTTTATTTTTAAAGATTTTTACTTATTTATTTATTTGACAGAAATCACAAGCAGTCAGAGAGTCAGGCAGAGAGAGGAAGGGGAGCAGGCTCCCCACTGAGCAGAGAGCCCGATGCGGGGCTCGATCCCAGGACCCTGGTATCATGACCTGAGCTGAAGGCAGATGCTTTAACCCACTGAGCCACCCAGGCACACCGTCTTGTAATCCTTTTTGATTTAAAGTATATTTTGTCTGATTTTAAAATAGTCTTGCTCTCTCTTGGTAGTATTTGCATGGACTATCTTGTTACATCCTTTCACTTTTAAACAATTTATGTCCTTGGATCTAATGTGACTCTTGTGTGGACAGTGTATACTTGAATTACTTTTTAAAAAAATTTATTCTACCACTATCTTTAGATTGGGGAGTTTAATCCATTTACACTTAAAGTAAGTATTGATAAGGAGTGACTTATTTCTGTTATTTTGGTATTTGTTTTCCATGTGTTACAGGTTTTTTTTACTTGCCCCAACTTTCCTGCATTTTTCTCTTTTGTTTTGTTGATTTTTTAAAAATAGGGAGATGCTTAAATTCTTTTCTTTTTAAAAAAATTTAAATTTATTTTTATTTTTTAAATTAACACATAATGTATTATTTGCCCCAGGGGTACAGGTCTGTGAATCATAAGGCTTACACAACTCACAGCACCCACCATAGCGCATACCCTCCCCAATGTCCATCACACAGCCACCCTATCCATACCCCCCAGCCCCTGGTCACCCGCAGTTTGTTTTGTGAGATTAAGAGTCTCTTATGGTTTGTCTCTCTCCCGTACCATCTTGTTTCATTTTTTCCTTCCCTACCCCCAAAATCACCCACCCTGCCTCTCAAATTCCTCATATCAAAGAGATCATCTGATAATTGTCTTTCTATGATAGACTTATTTCACTCAGCATAATACCCTCAAGTTTCATCTATGTCTTTGCAAATGGCAAGATTTCATTTCTTTTGATGGCTGCATAGTATTCCATTGTATATATATACTACTTCTTTATCCAATCTGTTGATGGACATTTATGTTGTTTCCATAGTTTGGCTATTGTGAACATTGCTGCTATAAACATTCGGTTGCATGAGCCCCTTTGGATTACTACATTTGTATCTTTAGGCTAAATACCCAGTTGTGCGATTACTGGGTTATAGGGTAGCTCTGTTTTCAACTTTTTGAGGACCCTCCATACTGTTTTCCAGAGTGGTGGCCAGCTTGCATTCTCACCAACAATATAGGAGTGTTCTCCTTTCACCGCATCCTTGCCAGCATCTGTCATTTCCTGACTTGTTAATTTTAGCCATTCGGACTGGTGTGACGTGGTATCTCACTGTGGTTTTGATATGTATTTCCCTGTATTGCCCAGTAATGAGGAGAACTTTTTCATGTGTCTGTTGGCCATTTGGATGTCTTCTTTGCAGAAATGTCTGTTCAGTCTTCTGCTCATTTCTTGATTGGATTATTTGTTCTTTGGGTGTTGAGTTTGCTAAGTTTTTCTAGATTTTGGATACTAGCCCTTTATCTGATATGTCATTTGTGAATATCTTATCCCATTCTGTCAGGTGCCTTTGGTTTTGTTAACTGTTTCCTTTGCTGTGCAAAAGCCTTTTATCTTGACGAAGTCCCAATAGTTCATTTTTGCCATTGCTTCCCTTGCTGTTGGCAACATCTAGGATGAAGTTGCTGTAGCTGAGGTCAAAGAGGTTGCTGCCTGTGTTCACCTCAAGGATTTTGAAGTATTCCTGTCTCACATTGAGTCTTTCATCCATTTTGAGTCTATTTTTGTGTGTGGTGTAAGGAAATGGTCCAGTTTCATTCTTCTGCATATGGCTGTCCAATTTTCCCAACACCATTTGTTGAAGAGACTATTTTTTTCCATTGGACATTCTTTACTGATTTGCTGAAGATTAATTGACCCTAGAGTTGAGGGTCTATTTCTGGGCTCTCTATTCTGTTCCATTGACCCGTGTATCTGTTTTTGTGCCAGTACCATAGTGTCTTAATGATGACAGCTTTGTAATAGAGCTTAAAGTCTGGAATTGTGATGCCACCAACTTTGGCTTTCTTTTTCAACATTAGTCTGGCCATTTGGGGTCTTTTTTGGTTTCATAAAAACTTTGGATTAGTTGTTCCATTTCTTTGAAAAAATTGATGGTATTTTGATAGGGATTATGTTAAACATGTAGATTGCTTTAGGTAGCATAGACATTTTCACATTATTTCTTCTTCCAACCCATGAGCATGGAATGTTTTCCCATTTCTTTGTGTCTTCCTTAGTTTCTTTCATGAGTATTTTATTGTTTTGTGAGTACAGATTTGTTGCCTCTTTGGTAGGATTTATTCATAGGCATCATATGGTTTTGGGTGCAATTGTAAATGGGATCGACTCCTTAATTTCTCTTTCTTCTGTCTTGCTGTCAGTGTATAGAAATGCAACTGATTTCTGTGCATTGATTTTTATATCCTGACACTTTACTGAATTTCTGTATGAGTTCTAGCTGTTTTGGAGTGGAGTCTTTTGGGTTTTCCACATAAAGTATCATATCATCGCTGAAGACTGATAGTTTGACTTCTTCTTTGCCGATTTGGATGCCTTTAATTTTTGTTGTCTGATTGCTGAGGGTAGGACTTGTAGTACTATGTTGAATAGCAGTGGTAATAGTGGATAGGCCTGCCATGTTCCTGACCTTAAGGGAAAAGCTCACAGTTTTTCCCCATTGAGATACTCGCTATGGGTTCTTCATAGATGGCTTTGATGATATTGAGGGATGTATCTTCTATCCCTACACTTTGAAGAGTTTTGATCGGGAAAGGATGCTGTACTTTGTCAAATGCTTTTTCAGCATCTATTGAGAGTATCATATGGTTCTTGTTCTTTCTTTTCTTAATGTATTGTATCACATTGATTGATTTGCAGATGTTGAACCAACCTTGCAGCCTAGGAATAAATCCCGCTTAGTTGTGATGAATAATCCTTTTAATATACTGTTGGGTCCTATTGGCTAGTATTTTGGTGAGAATTTTTGCATCCGTTCATCGAGGATATTGCTCTGTAATTCTCCTTTTTGATGGGGTCTTTGTCTGGCTTTGTGATCAAGGTAATGCTAGCCTCATAAAAGGAGTTTGGAAGTTCTTTTTTTTTGGAACAGTTTCAGGAAAATAGGTATTAATTCTTCTCTTAATTCTTGGGAGCTTCTCTTAATTCCCCTGGGGAGCTGTTTGTTGGGAGATTTTTTTTTTTTTTTTTAAGATTTTACTTATTTATTTGTCAGAGAGCACAGGAGCGAGCACAGGCAGACAGAGTGGCAGGCAGAGGCAGAGGGAGAAGCAGGCTCCCTGCCGAGCAAGGAGCCCGATGTGGGACTCGATCCCAGGACGCCGGGATCATGACCCGAGCCGAAGGCAGCCGCTTAACCAACTGAGCCACCCAGGCGTCCCTTGTTGGGAGATTTTTGATGACCACTTCAATCTCCTTACTGGTTATGGGTCTGTTCACTTTTGGTAGTTTATATTTCTCCAGGAATGCCTCCATTTCTTCCAGAATTTCAAATTTGCACCCCTTAAGGCCATAATGATCTCATATTCTGCCGTGGTCCTGTGTCTTGGGCCACGTGGCGCCCTGTCCCCCACAGAGAGCTACTCTCATTCCATCCTCCTACGCTCGCCCAGAAATGAGATGAACAGCACCCCGCTTTTTCCACCAGGCGAGCCCAAGTCATAGAGAATGTTTCAAAGCCATTCCCAGATGCTGGTCATTTGGCTGGAAAGGAGGCAGGCTATGGGGTTAGGGGCAGGAGGCTACCTCTGTCCTGTCACCGTAGAAAGTAATTTTTTTTCTTTTTTCTTTTTTCTTTCTCCCTTTCCTTTTCCTTTCTTTTCCTTCTTCCTTTCTTTCACTTTAAAGATTTTACTTCTGTATTTGACAGCAAAATTGCCCAAGTAGACAGAGTGGCAGAGGCCACGCCACGGTGTTTATTGAGCTCTTCATTGTTATTTTTGTTGTTGTGGAAGTGATCTCTACAACCAGGGTGGGGCTCGAACTCAGGACTCAGATCTAAGAGTCAGCATGCTCTATGGAGAATCAGCCATGGGACCCTGAGCTTTTTGTAGCCTAGGGAGAGAACGGGTTTCCTGTGTGCCTGGCCTGTGTGCTGCCGTATAGTTGCTCATAATATGTTCTTGTAATTGTATTTCTTTGGTGGTGGTTGTGATTTCTCCTCTTTCATTCATGATTTTATGAATTTGGGTCCTTTTTCTTTTTGATAAGTCTGGCCGGGGTTTTTCAGTTTTACTAATTCTTTCCATGAACCAGCTCCTAGTTTCATTGATTTGTTCTACTGTGCTTTTGGTTTCTATTTCATTGATTTCTGCTCTGGTCTTTATGATTTCTCTTCTCCTGCTGGATTTAGGCTTTCTTTGCTGTTCTTTAGGTGTAGGGTTAGTGTGTACTTGAGACCTTTCTTGTTTCTTGAGAAAGGCTTGTATTGCTATTAACTTTCCTCTCAGGACCACCTTTGCTTCATCCCAAAGATTTTGAAGAGTTGTGTTTTCATTTTCATTTGTTTCCATGAATTTTTTCAATTCTTCTTTAATTTCCTGGTTGAACCATTCCTTTTTCAGTAGGATGTGCTTTAGTCTCCATGTATTTGGGTTCTTTCCAAATTTCCTCTTGTGATTGAGTTCTAGCTTCAGAGCACCGTGGTCTGAAAATATGCAGAGAATGATCCCAATCTTTTGATACTGGTTGAGACCTGATTTATGACCTAGGATGTGATCTATTCTGGAGAATGTTCCATGTGTACTGGAGAAGAATGTGTATTCTGTTGCTTTGGGATGGAATGTTCTGTATATATGATGTCCATCTGATCCAGTGTGTCATTTAAAGCCTTTATTTCCTTGTTGATCTTTTGCTTAGATGGTTTGTCCATTTCACTGAGAGGGGTGTTAAAGTCTCTTACTATTACTGTTGATGTGTTTCTTTGATTGTGTTATTAATTGGTTTATATAGTTGGCTGCTCCCATGTTAGGGGTGTAGATGTTTAAAATTGTTAGATCTTCTTGTTGGACAGACATTTTAAATATGATATAGTGTCCTTCATCTCTTATTATGGTCTTTGGCTTAAAATCTAATTTGTCTAATATAAGGATTGCCACCCCAGCTTTCTTTTGATGTCCATTAGCATGGTAAATTGTTTTCCACCTCCTGACTTTAAATCTGGAGGTGTCTTTGGATCTAAAATGAGTTCTTTGCAGACACCGTATCGATGGGTATTTTTTTTTAATCCATCCTGAGACCCTGTGTCTTTTGATTGGGACATTTAGCCCATTTACATTCAGGGTAACTATTGAACGATATGAATTTAGGGGTGCCTAGGTGGCTCAGTGGGTTAAGCCTCTGCCTTCTACTCAGGTCATGATCCCAGGGTCCTGGGATTGAGCCCCACATCAGGCTCTCTGCTCAGCAGGGAGCCTGCTTCCTCCCCTCTCTCTGCCTGTCTCTCTGCCTGCTTGTGGTCTCTCTGTCAAATAAATTAATAAAATATTAAAAAAAAGAAAGATAAATTTAGTGCCATTGTATTGCCTGTAAGGTGACTGTTACTGTATATTGTCTCTGTTCGTTTCTGGTCTGTTACTTTTAGGCTCTCTCTTTGCTTAGAGGACCCCTTTCAATATTTCCTGTAGGGATAGTTTGGTGTTTGCAAATTCTTTTCGTTTTTGTTAGTCCTGGAAGCTTTTTATCTCTCTTTCTATTTTCAGTGACAGTCCAGCTGGATATAGTATTCTTGGATGCATATTTTTCTTATTTAGTGCTCTGAATATATCATGCCAGTCCTTTCTGGCCTGCCAGGTCTCTGTGGATAGGTCTGCTGCCAATCTAATATTTCTGCCATTGTATGTTACAGACCTCATGTCCTGAGCTGCTTTCAGGATTTTCTCTTTGTCACTGAGACTTGTAAGTTCTACTATTAGAAGATGGGGTGTGGATATATTCCTACTGATTTTGAGAGGGGTTCTCTGTGTCTCCTGGATTTTGATGCTTGTTCCCTTTGCCAAATTACGGAAATTCTCTGTTATAATTTGCTCCAGTATACCTTCTGCCCCCTCTCTCTTTCTTCTTCTGGAATCCCAATTATTCTAATTTTGTTTCATCTTATGGTGTCACTTATCTCTTGAATTCTCCCCTCGTAGTCCAATAGTTGTTTGTCTCTCTTTTTCTCAGTTTACTTATTTTCTGTCATTTGGTCTTCTATATCACTAATTCTCTTTTCTGCCTCATTTATCCCAGGAGTAATTGCCTCCATTTTTTTTTGCACCTCATTAATAGCTTTTTTGATTTTGACTTGGTTAGATTTTAGTTCTTTTATTTCTCTAGAAAGGGATTCTCTAGTATCTTCCATTCTTTTTTTGAGCCTAGCTGACATCTTGATAATCATCATTCTGAACTCTCATTCTGACATCTTACTAATGTCTATATTGATTAAGTCCTTAGCCATTGGTACTGCCTCTTGTTCTTTTTTTTTTTGAGCTGAGTTTTTCTGCCTTGTCATTTTATCCAGATAAGGGTGGATGAATGAAAGGATAAAATACCAAAAGGGTAGCAATGACTCCAGAAGTATATACGCTAACCAAATTGGAAGAGACTTGAAACTGGGAGAAGAAATGAGGGAAAAAAAAAATTAAACTGGTGAATAGAAGAGAGCCACACACTTGATTTTGGGTTTATTTTTGTCTGTTAGAAGAAGCTGCCTCCCAAAATTTTAAAGAAAGAAAAAAAATATATAAAAAAGGTAAACACAATGAATGTTTGGAGTATGACTGTAAAGATATAAATTTAAAAAGATTCTAAAAAAGGAATTGATAAGGCAAGAATTTGGTTAAAAAAAAGAAAGGGGAAGAACAAAAGGAAATAATGTGACCAGACTGGAGAATAGAACAAAGCCATGTGCTAGATTTAGAGTATATTTTGATCTGTTAGAAGAAACTGTATCCTGAAATTTTAAAGAAAGAAAACCCTATATGTATACAAAAAATAAGTTTAAATACAATGGACAGAATATAACTATGACAATGCAAAGTAAAAAAGATTTTTTAAAAAGATATTGATAAAATAGTTAAAAATGTTAAAATCGGGAAGAGGAAAAATTGATAAGAAATAGAATAAGAAAAAAATAAACTTTAAAAAATTTAACTTTGAAAGACTATAGTATCATGGAAAAAAAGCCATGAAGTCTATGTATTGTATATTCCTCTTCAGGAGTTCCGCAGTTCTCATTGATCAGTCAACTTAGTCTTGGCTGGATGGTGTTGCTAATCTTCTGGGGGGAGGGGCCTGTTGCAGTGATTCTCAAAGATCTTTCCCCAAGGTGGAATTGCACCACCCTTGCTGGGGGCCAGGCTAATCTGCTTGGTTTTGCTCTTGGTAGCTTTTCTTCCTGAACGCTTTCTGTATAGCTTTGGAGAATGGGAATGAAAATCGCAGCCTCCCAGTCTCTCCCTGGATGAGCTGAGACTGTGGGGCCCTACTCCTCAGTGCGCCCTCAGAGAAAAGCAGTCAATCCCTCCTGTCTCCCTGGTCTCCCACTGCACTCTGTGCTCTTCCAACTTGTAGCCCTCTGTTTTTCTGTGGCACAGAGCCCTGTTTGGAGTCTCCAAACCCAGCAGATTCCTGTAGTGCAGTCCCCGCCATTCCTCCCGAAGGAGGAAGGAGGGGTTCTTTCCGAATCTGCCACTTGTTGGGTCCCTGCTTGAAGAGCAGTGACCTAAGTGTGACTTGGGTCATGGTTTAAGGTAACCCTGAGCTGAGAATGCACTCCTTGGCTACGTCTCTGTAGCCAGCTTCCTTGTTCCAATACCTGGGATCTGTGCCACACTCAGATACCCCTGGTCTTTCTGTGACCCTGTGAGTCCTGAGACCATACTGTCCCCATAAGGGCTCCACCTCCTGCTTAGCCTCTGGAGCAATGTCCCTCAGTGGAGCTGACTTCTACATGTTTCGATTTTATGCTCCACTGCTCTCTTACTTGCCAGGAGGCCACCGCCCCCACAACCACCAGGTCTATCTTCCCATCACTTCGGATTCACTACTTTGCAGGTTGTACTTTCTGGAAAGTGGTGGATTTTATGTTCCTAGATTTGCTGATCTTTTTCTCTTCTATCTCCTGTTGAGTTTGTAGGTGTTCAGAATGGTTTGATAACTATAGCTGAACTCCTGGGACCTGATGATATTTTAGTCTCCTACTCCTCTGCCATCTTGCTTCCTCCCACCTTAAATTCCCTTCTTAATTCCTCTTGTATAGCTATTTTTGTGGTTACCATGAGGGCTACATTTTACGTTATAAAGTTGTAGTATTCTAGCTTGAATCTGTGTGTTTCACTTGAATAATATGTAAAAACTAACATGGAAAACATGTAAAAACATTAAAAATTTCTTAAAGTTTTATCTCCTCTTTTAATTCTTGATTTTAAAAAATGACATCTTTATATATATTTTATGCTTAAAAACAGAAACTAATAATTATTTTAAATGTGTTTCCCTTTATGTAGGGAACAAAATTTGCAGTTATAAACCAAAATTGGAATAATAGTAGCATTTAGACTAAATTAAAAAAAAATATATTAGTCATTTAAATCATATGGAAAACAAAAAGTATAGTTTCAAACCAAAGTTAGTTGCTCATGTATTTACTTTTTTTTTTTTTTAAAGATTTTATTTATTTATTAGACAGACAGAAATCACACGTAGGCAGAGAGGCAGGCAGAGAGAGAGGAGGAAGCAGGCTCTCCACGGAGCAGAGAGCCTGATGCGGGGCTCCATCCCAGTACGCTGGGATCATGACCTGAGCCGAAGGCAGAGGCTTTAACCCACTGAGCCACCCAGGTACCCCCATGTATTTACTTTTATTGAGATCTTTATTTCCTCATATGGTATTGAGTTACTGTGTAGTTTTTGTTTCTTCTTACAGGATTCCCTTGGGCATTTCTTGTAGGGCAGTCCTTATGGTAGCCAACTAGCAGTTTTCATTTGGGCATGTCTTAATTTCTCTCTGTCATCAGCTTCAAATAAGGACAGTTTAACTTCTTACCAATTTGGATGCCTTTTATTTCTTCTCTGATTGTTGCAGCTAGGAATTGCAGTACTGTGTTGAATAAAAGCAGAGTGAGTGGGCATTCTTACTGTATTCCTAATTTTAGAGGAAAAAAAATCATAGTTTTTGAATTGAATACGATGTTAGCTGTGGGTTTTTTATATATGGTCTTTAATACGTTGAAGTAGATTTTTTCTATACCAATTTTGTTGAGAGTTTTTATTATGAATAGGTGTTATATTTGTCAAATGCTTTTTCTGCACCTATTGAGCTGATCATATAGTTTTTGTTTTCCTCTTATATTACTTGTAGAGGCTACTTTTAGATAACAGACTTGAGCAGTGGAAACTTGATTAAGGCAAAAGGGCCCATAGTGACCCCCAACCCCTTGGCTGAATGTAGACAGGCCCATCACTTGACCCACCTCAAAATATCAGTAGGCCCTAACTAGCCAGTGGGCTACCTAAAACCAGGCACAGGTAACAAAAAGAGGAAAATTCCATATATCTCATACCTCCTCACATTCTGCCTTTATTTATTTTTTAAGATTTTTTAAATCTGTTTGAGAGAGAGAAAATGTAAGAGAGAGAGAGAGTATGAGTGGGAGGAGGGGCAGAGGGAGAAGCTGACTCCCCACCAGTTAGGGACTCCCAGTGCAGGGCTTGATCCCAGGATTCCAGGATCATGACCTGAGTGAAAGGCAGATGCCCAACTGATTGAGCCACCCATGCACCCCACTTTCTGCCTTTAAATACAGCCCTCTCTCACTGTCTCATTGCAGACAGTCTCTGATTTGCTGTCCTGCCTTGGCTCCCTTGCTTTGTATTTAATAAATTTCTCTTGACTTTGTTCTGCCTCAGGTGAATCCCTTTACTGCCTGTGCCACCAGCTTTCACCCAGTTGGGTTGCCACACATTTGGGGGCTCCCATCCGATTGGGAGAGATACCACAGTAATGTGATGTATCACATTGATGGGTTTGCAATTATTGAACCTTCTGTGCATCCCTGGAATAAATCCCACTTGAATAGTGAATGATCCTTTTAATGCATTGTCAAATGCAGTTTTTTAATATTTTGTTGAGCATTTTTGTATCTTTGTTCATCAGAGATTTTGGCCTGTATTTTTTTTTTTTTGCAATGTCTTTGTCTAGTTTTGTCTAGTTTTGGTATCAGCATAATTCAGAGAGCTTTTCTCCTATCTGCTCCTTCTCAGTTGTCTTTGGTTAAAGTAATCTTTATGCCAGATGTTTGCTCTATTCTCCAACGTTATGAGTTTGTTATCAAGTGTTACAGTAGGTCTAGGACCAAAACACATTAAATGAGACAATTTAAATCATATCTCTAATAACTCCTAATAAAACATATGACACATCAGAATTATTTTATTATTTTAGATCTGTCTCAATGGTTGTGTTGATTTTGATGTCATCTGAAAAGCTGTGGGGCCTGGAACAATGGTTCTCTCTGGATTCCTTTCTTCTATTAGCGTTACTATGCAAGTAAGACCAGGTACAGTTTGTAGCACCTTGGGCAAAATGGAAGTGCTGGGTCCCTTGTTTAAAAAAAAAAAATAGAAAAATGCAATTAAATGAACTGTTTTTACTCACAACACTTCTTACACCAAAATGCATGTGTTTTTTCCAGTATCATTTTCCAACTTTCCAGGCACCAGCTGGATGTAGTGCTATTCAGTTCTGACACTCTGTGGTAAATTAGCATCAGATCTCACAACCTTAAGGGCTCAGTCCCACAAGACTGCATTTATTTCATATGCCAGCGAAAGTCTCAGGTTGTCCCTGGTATTTCTCACTGGCTGGCTATAAATTGGGCATTTCCATGACTTCCTTTTCACGTTTGATAATTTGTTAGAATGGCTCACAAAACTCAAGACAACACTTTATTTACATTTATAGGTTTATTATAAAGGATACAATACAAGAACAGTCAAATAGAAGAGTTCTGTAGGACAGGGTTGGGGCTGAGGGTGTGGAGCTTCCATGACCTTTTTGGGTATGTTACCTCCCTATGCACCTTGATGTATTTACCAGAGAATAAAAGACCAAATGTATATTCCCATTATATCACAGTGCTAAACTATAAAACATTTTCCTTTCTTTAGTTGTCTCTTTCTTAGCTTACCATGGTGTATTTTATTTATATCTGTGTTGTTCTAAGTAAAGAAAAATAAAAATTTTAAATTATTACGATGAATCTTACTGTTCACCTTTATGCTGTGTAATTCTTCTTTTTAAATACGGATATGAGCATTGAACCAGTATGCACAATTACTGAAATTGTACAATTTATATTTCACAGTTTATATGTATATAAACTGTGAAAAAATATATATAAATATATATATTTTGTTCTTATCAGAAGAGTAGAAATACTGCACAAAACTAAACTTAGCAGCTTTTTATCACTTTTTGATATATCAACATTCTACCAAAACTTTCTATTTTTGGCATAATGATGTATAAAGAATGAATGAAAGTAAAAAAGGAACTAAGAGTTGCCCTATCATTCCTTTTCCTGCTATGTCATCATTTTCAGTGTAAGTGTTTGGCTAACACAGGGAATTAACAGAAGTAAGAAAGGATACAATAGGGCACCTTAGTCATTTGTGTTTCTTGGATGCCATTCTTCTTTTTTTTTTTCCTCTTGGAGCCATTTATTGGATTGAATGAAAAAATGTGGCCTCAGGACTTTTAGTGCCTCTGCTTACCTTTTTCTCACTTTGAATATCATGGAACTCCCACATATGTTGAATCTACCAGAATTTTTTGCTCATGGACATCTAAAATATTATATGTGAACGGAGTAGCCAGGAATGGTTGGACATGCCTGTGGTGAATATTTTCTCTGTTCATATGCATGCACTATTGTTTTTTGACTTTCACTTAAAAAATACAGGTATAAAGATAAAATTATTGAGAATTTCAAGATAGGGGCGCCTGGGTGGCTCAGTGGGTTAAAGCCTCTGCCTTCGGCTCGGGTCATGATCCCAGGGTCCTGGGATCGAGCCCCATGTCGGGCTCTCTGCTCAGCGGGTAGCCTGCTTCCTTCTCTCTCTCTGCCTGCCTCTCTGCCTACTTGTGATCTCAGTCTCTTTGTGTTAAATAAATAAAATCTTTAAAAAAAAAAAAAGAATTTCAAGATAGCAACAGCAGAGCTTTAAAACAAGCGTGGGGTATGTATTCTGTGCAGGTTGCACGTCTGTGAAGCTGGTGCTGGATGCAAGTGAAATAAGATGGGACTGTTTACTAAAAGCAGCCTCAGGGAAAAAAGAATTGTCATTAATAGGTGATAAAAAAGCTTAAAGCATAGCTGAAATTAGGTATATGTTATGGATTGAATGTTTGTGTCCCCCAAATCTATGTTAAAATCCCAATCACTAATGTAATGGTGTTAGGAAATGGGAGGCCTTTGGGAGGTGATTTGGTGATGAGGGTGGAGCTCTCATGAATAGGAGACCCCAGAGAGCTCTCTCATCTCTTCTACCATGTGAAGATGCAGTGAGAAGATGGCCACCTGTGAATCATGAAGCTTTTACCACAAATTGAACCTGCTGGTGCCTTGATCTTGGACTCCCTAACCTCCAGAACTGTGAGAAATACTTGTTTGTTGTTAAGCCACCCAGTCTATGGTATTTTTGTTAAAGGAGCTGGAATGGACTAAGACAGTAAGAAAGGGGAATATGGAAAAGACATGGAATTTATTGTGGTAACTATCTGGATTATAGATTAAAATTATTCAGTCAGTTGTGATTTCCTCAAAGTCCAAATCAGTGTACTCCTATGTGTGTATTAAGTACGAGTGTTTTAATTTCAAAATATCAGCTTATATACCTTTCTCCTTTAAAAGATGCTTCCAAAGGCACTTGGGCATTTTCCAGGTAACAAATTCATACACTGGAAAGGTGGATTCCAAGGCATACTGTAGTGATAATGATTCTTTAGAGCCCTTGAACTTATTTTAATGAATTTCTCAATCCAAATTTTAGCAAAGTATGCTTGTATAAATTAATAAAAATTACTCATTTGGTTCATTTAATTTGGCTTTGATGAGGAAAACTAAAAAGGTAGATTCATTTTCTAAAGACAATATAAATATTTTTATATGTTCTTAATGGCTTTTATTTTTTATTTGTTAAACATTTTATTTATTTGAGAGGGAGGGAGAGAGGCAGAGTATGAGCAGGTGGGGAGAAGGCAGAGTGAGAGGGAGAAGCAGACCCCCTGCTGAGCAGGGAGCCTGATGTGGGGCTGGATCCCAGAACCCTGAGATCATAACCTGAGCCAAAGGCAGACATTTAACGGACTGAGCCACCTAGGCATCCCTCTTAATGTCTTTTAATCCCTTTATTGATGTATATTTTATATCTAATGAAGTACACACATGTATTTTGATGACATTTTGAAAAAAGATTTATTATTTATTTATTTATTTAGAGAATGTACTCCCTGGGGTGGGGGGTGTGTCGGAGGGGCTGAGGAAGAGGGAGAGAGAATCCCAGGCAGACTCCAGGCTGAGCATGGAGCCCCATTCAGAGCTCTATCTCACGACCCTAACTAAGATAATGACCTGGGCGGGAACCAAGAATCAGATGCTTAATCGACTGCATCATCTGGGCACCCTGTTTTGATGAATTTTAATAAATTTGTAGACGTATGTTACCAATACCATCACAATCTGTGAATATACCCAATTCCCCAGAGACTTTCCAT
The DNA here is from genome assembly GCA_003697995.1 of Taxidea taxus jeffersonii. NCBI lineage: Eukaryota > Metazoa > Chordata > Mammalia > Carnivora > Mustelidae > Taxidea > Taxidea taxus. The sequence continues at coordinate 29,190 of ML101472.1, read as the reverse complement.
GTACCCTTTCCCACTTACCCCTCAAGCCCACCCACCTTTAATCCTACTTACTGATCTGCTGTCACTATAGATTAGATTTGCTTTCTAGAGTTGGAAATATGTGAAAACAAAGTATATGTATATTCTTTTGTGTCTGTTGTTTTTTAAAATATTTTATTTTTAAGTAGTCTCTACACCCAGCATGGGGCTTGAACTTATAGTCCTGAGATCAAGAGTGGCATGCTCTATTGACTGAGCCAGCCAGGTACCCCAATGTTTATTTATTTATTTTTTTCAGTGAGCATGTTTTAGAGATTTGTCCATATTACCCTCTTAGGTTCTTTGGCTGGGCCTTTGAATTAAGCTGATAAGATAGATCAACAGAAAAAAGTTTACAAATATTATTTGATTTTTTAGAAAGTGCACATTGGAAGCTCTTAGGAAAAATGAAGACCTAAAGACATGGTTAGGATTGACAGCCTGTATATTGCTTTTTTAAGAAATTTTTATTTATTTATTTTTAAAGATTTTTATTTATTTGAGAGAGAATAAGAGAGAGCATGAAAGGGGGCAGGGTCAGAGGGAGATGCAAACTCCCTGCTGAGTAGGGAGCCCTGTGCAGGACCGATCTTGGGACTCCAGGATCATGACCTGAGCTGAAGGCAGTCGATTAACCAACTGAGCAACCCATGCGTCCCAACCCATATATCTTTTTAACAAGGAACAATACATTTGTGTAGTGACAAGACAAAAGAAAAGGGTTTATGTTTCTAGGCACATAAATTGTGGGAACGTGACGAGAAGTAAATGGGGGAAACTAATGGAAGATAAGGGTCATTTAGTAAGTTTGTTTGTGTAAATCCATTTTGGTGTCTATTCCCAGTCTGCAGTGATAAGGATGTCTTCCTGGTATAGAAAAGGCACCTTTCTCAGGGGAAATTTTAGGACCTGCCTATAGGTTGAAAGGGGAAGGTCAGAGAGCCTTTCCCATACTTGCTATTTCTGAAGTGGCTTTAGCTGAGAATTATATGCCAACATGGCGTATTTTGGGGTGACATGTTTTTAGCCCTTTTAAATCCATTCAACTCTTGGTGGACATTTGGGTTGTTTTCAGTTTTGTCCTACTATGAATAAAGCTGCTGTGAATATTCATTTATAAATACCTGTGTGGATATGTTTTCATTCTTTGGGGTAAATACCTAGGAGCTGGATTGCTGAGTGAATGAAAGTGCATTTTTAATTTTGTAAGAAACTGCCAAACTGTTTTCCAAAAGCGATGGTACATTTTATATTCCCACCAGCAGTGTAGGAAAGATTTACTTCATCCACATTCTCCCTTGTTATAGATGTGCAGTGGTATTTTATTGTGGTTTTAATTGCTTTTGCTTGGTGAATAACAATATTGAGTATATTTTCTTGTACTTATTGGCCTTATTACCTTCTCTAACATGTCTACAGAAATTTTTTGCTCTTGTCCCCCTTTTTAAAAGAGAAACCTTTTTCTTTAAATTTTTTATTTTTTTAAATTAACATATAATGTGTTACTAGCCTCAGGGGTACAGGTCTGTGAATCGCCAGGTTACACACTTCATAGCACATACCTTCCCCACTGTCCATAACCCTCCCCCCTCCACCCTGGAACCCTCAGTTTGTTTTGTGAGATTAAGAGTCTTAAGAGGAACCTTTTTTTTTTTTAAAGATCAGAAACACAAGATAAATAATATTGAACATCTTTGCATATGCTTGTTGGCCATTCATGTCTTTTTCTTGTGAAGTATTCAAATATTTTGTCCATGTAGAGAAAAAGCCTTTTTCTCTACCCTTCTCAGTTCTCTGATGCCCTGCAAATTAGACTAACAAAATATAGATTTATTAGACAAACACAGAATTTACTACCACATGGAATGTTCATCTATGAAGGAGAAATGCTGTGATGAGTGACCCAAAGGGGTAATTACAACTTGGGCTTATGTAGCGTCTAACAATGAATAGTAAATTTTTGGAGAAGTGAGAAGACGAAAAAGCTTAACAACTTCCAAGAAAAGCACACTGTAGGAAAGTAAATATATGGAGGAAGCTAATGGAAAATATGGTTTAGGCTTTTTATATAGATTCTGTCTCTGAGCTCATAAGAATTTCTAGTGATGAATAGTCTAAGCCTGAATTTAGGCAAGTGGTGGATGGAAAAAATTTTTTTTTTATTTTTTGGCATTTGCTGTTTCTCAGTTGTCTTCAGTTCAAAACAGTCCTTGTGCCAAAGTGACATATTTTGGGGTGTCATATTCTGATTTCTTATAGCCACTGTTTTTGAAGGACAAGAAGTGCTCTCAATGAAATTATGAAAAGAGAGACCCAGCAATTGCACTACTGGGTATATACCCTAAAGATAGAAACGTAGTAATCCGAAGGAGCACGTGCACCCGAATGTATATAGCGGCAATGTCCACAATAGCCAAATTATGGAAAGAACCTAGATGTCCATCAACAGATGAATGGATAAAGAAGAAGTGGTATATATATACAATGGAATACTATGCAGCCATCAAAAGAAATGAAATCTTGCCATTTGTGACGACATGGATGAAACTAGAGGTTATCATGCTTAGCGAAATAAGTCAATTGGAGAAAGACAACTATCATATGATCTCCCTGATATGAGGAAGTGGAGATGCAACGGGGGTGGGGGTTAAGGGGGTAGGAAAAGAATAAATGAAACAAGATGGAATCGTGAGGGAGACAAACCAAAAGAGACTCTTAATGTCAAAACAAACTGAGGGGGGTGGGGGTAGGGGTGTCGGGAGAGGGTGGTGGGGTTACATTATATGTTTATAAAAAAATAAAAAATAAAAAAACTTATGAAAAGAGAAATTAAAACACCACTTTTTTCTGGCTAGTTTCCAGAACCAAAAAATAGGACTCCAAGTTTTGGGGAATGATTATTTTTTCTGATTTCTCAATTTTTTTAGCCCAATTATATAGCTAACTCATATATTCATTGAGTAAACTGCTTTTGTTAAAAATTATAATTAAAAATTTTGAATTAAAAAAAGATTTTATTTATTTGAGAGAGAGAGAGAGAGAGAGAGAGAGAGAGCAGGAGTGGAAGGGAGGGGCGGAGAGAAAGGGAGGACATGGGCTCCATCCTAGGACTCTGTGATCATGACCTGAGCTGATGTCAGATGCTTAACTGACTGAGCCATCCAGGTGCCCCCCTCCCCGAACACAAAATTTGTACTTTTTAAGAAAACCTAGTGTATGTGTTTTGTTCATAGGCCAAAAAAAAATTTTCCTGCTGTAGTTATGTTGTTTTCCTACAGTTAGAGGTTTTTCAAATATATAAATAGTACTCTAGAAAAATTATAGCATTTTTTTATTTCTAGGTGTAATATTTTTTAGACTCTGAGTACATACATCAGTGATTATTTCCCTTGTAAATGATATTAGATTTGATCCTTGAGCAGTGTGGGGTTTAGTCATGCAGCTCCCTTGCTCAGTTGAAAATCTGCATTTAACTTCCATTTTTAATTTTTTTTATTATGTTAGTCACCATACAGTACATCATTAGTTTTTGATGTAGTGCTCCATTGCATTTAACTTTCAACTCCAAAATTGGACTACTGGTGGCCAATTGTTGACCAAAAACATAAACAGTTAACACATATTTTGTATGATCTGTGTATTATATACTGTATTCTTAAAGTAATCTTGAGAAAGACAGTGTTACTAAAATCATAAGGAAAGGAAGAATACAATTACAGTACTGTACTATATTCATCCAAAAGCATCCTCGCATAAGTGGGCCTGCACAATTCAAACCCATGTTGTTCAAAAGTCATCTGTAAATTAATAGTATCATTGTTGACAGCTTAGAGAGGGACATTTCGTAAATAGATAACTGGATGCTTTTAAAAAGCCTAGGCAAGTACTTTAGCAGGAATGTGATATACAGTATTGGGTTAGGTGGAGTTCTCTGTTTAGGTGTTCTCTATTCTTTATTTATACTGCAAAATTAATGCACCTACCAAAAAGAAATAAAAGGTAAACAATAAATTATTTATTATAATTTAAAAAAAATTTTGTAAGGCAAATATACTTTGGTAACCACCACACAGAATAGAAAACTACCTCAGAAGTTCTCTCATGTCTTTGCAGTTACAACTCCTTTTCTCTCCTTTAACCACAAGGATGCATGGGTCTCAGTCAGTTAAGTGTCTGCCTTCAGCTCAGGTTATGATTCCAGGGTCCTGGGATTGAGTCCCCTGTCAGGCTCTTTTCTCAATGGGGAGCCTACTTCTCCCTTTGCCTGCCGCTCCTCCTGCTTGTGCTCTCTCTGACAAATAAATAAAATCTTAAAAAAAAAAATCAGCGTTTCTCCTGACTTTCTTACTTTTTATTGGCATAGTATTTCTACTTAAGTGTGGTTTCTAAAATACAAAGTTTAGGTTTTATTTTGCATGGTTTGAATGTTGTTCTTCACTCTTAATTTCTATTCCGATATCCACAGAAATCTTATGGCATTTAAATGTAGAAATTAAACATTTTTCTCCTTAATATTTTGGGGAAAAAAGAAAATATTAAGGTAGAAATGTTTAATTAAAAAAAAATTGTTCTGACCGGTGCTTTAGGGTGTTACTAGTCAGCCAAATTACAATCACAATAAAACCAAATAGACAAGCATAAAATAAATATTTTCCCCAGAGGGGCTTTGCCCCGCCTTGGGCTCTGCACTCTGCAGGAGTCCACTTGAGGTTCTCCCTCCCTCTCCCTCTGTTCCTCCCACTCTCTCTCTTTCTCTCTCAAATAAATAAATCTTAAAAAAAAAAAAGAAAACAAATGAAGACAAGTAGAAAAAAACCCACAGAGATAGCTAGCTACCTTAAAGTAGAAGATTAATGAGTATCATTTGCTAAAGTGGCTTTATCCTGGTTTACTTAACAATTCTGCTGTTTCTGAGCATTGAATATTGATTTTAGTTCACTGCTTTTGTAAATTATACCATGAAGAATATCTCTGTGCATAAACTTTTCCCGTTTTTCATACTTTTCTTAATATAGGATTTCAGATATGGGATTATTTTGTCAAGAGTGTTATAAACACTCAAGAGTGTTATAAATCCCTCATTTAGATTCACCAATTCTTAACTTTTATCCATACTTTTCTTCTTTAACCTTTTCATATGTGTATGTAAGTGCATATCACATATACACATGTAGAGATAGAAATATAATATACATTTTTCCTGGAACCATTTGGAAGTAGCAGACATAGCATTTCAACCTGTGTTTCCTAAGAACAAGGACACTTTCTTACACATTACCACAATATATTATGAAGAAATTTAATAGTAATTTCATTTGTTATCTAATATAGAGTGTAGAATTAATCAGAATTCCCTAAATGTCCCCACAATGTTTTTTTATTCAAAAAATTAATTACTATTTTTTTTAGAGAGGGAAAGAGAGGGGTGGGAGGAGTGGCAGAGGGAGAGGGAGAGAGAGAATCTTAAGCAGTGTGGAGAATCTATGCTCAGTGTGGAGCATAATTTGGGGCTCAGTCTCACAACCATGAGATCATGACCTGAGCTGAAATCAAGAGTCGAATGCTTAACCAACTGAGCCACACAGGCACCCCTATTTTATTTTTAATATATAGGATCAAGTTGAAGATTGTGCATCATGTATTTTGGTTATTAAATCTCATTGGCCTCTTAATCTTAGAATACCACTGTCTTTTTTATTAAAAATCCTGACACTGACTTTTTGAAGAGTTTAGGCCAGTTGTCTTATATAATGTCCTATATTCTAGACTTTTATGATTCATTTGGGTTTGTCCTCATGGATTAGATTCATCTTATATTTTTGATGAGAATGCTTCATAGGTGATGTCATTTGCTTATTGCATCATATCAGAGGACACATAAGGTTTGCTTGTCCACCTGTTGGTGATTCTACATTTGATCATTGATTAAGGTGGTGGCTGTTGGAATCTCTCTATTATAAAGGTGCTTTTGTCTTTTGTAGCTAATAATCACCTGTGAACTTAATTATCTTTTTTGCATTGGGCTGACACTAAGGTGGCTGAGCAGTTGTGGAAAATAAATCACAAAACAGAGTATATTTGTGGCATTGTAAATTCATGGTTATTAATCTCACTGGATACCTAAATTGTAAGGTAATCCTAGTGTGTTTTTCTAATCAGCTTGTGTTTTCCCTCTCCACAGTGATGATTTGAAATCTTTCTTTTCCCAAGCCTTTGTTCCTTTACTTTTCCTATCACTTTGAAAAGGTGATCTTGGTTCCTTTTACTTCCTGGAAGAAGGAAAGGGGTGCCTTGTCTTGCATTGTAAACTGGCATAGTGAAGCAGTTAAGAGTGCAGGCAGTAGAGTAGAAAGTGTATGGTTTTGGATCCCACTTTCACTATTTACATTTTACTTTGGGCTTAATTATTAATCATCCTATATTAGTCTTAATTGCAGAAGAATTACCATTGTACCCCATAGAGTAGTTGTGAGGTGTAAATGAAGTAACTCATTATAAAATGGTTAGCATAGTGCATGGTATATAGTGCATGTTAAAAAAATATTAGCTCTTATACCATTTCTTGAGAAATTTACTGTGTAAATTATTCTCTTTTTATCTTCAGCCTCTCCTATTCTGTTGACCTCTTCCCTAGGCACTTAAATTTACACAGATGTCTCCTGTTTTAAGCTAACTAACTAATGAACCAATGACTAAGAAAACTTTTCCCGCATCTTTGCTTGTCTTCAGCTCTTGTTCTGTATCCCCCTTTCAGTCTTATGTCAACTGCCAACATTTGCTCTATCCTTTTCCTCCTTTTCCATGTACTCCTTCCACTGTATTCTGGTTTCTGCTCCCACCATTCCGCTAAACTGCCCTGATAAAGTCACTGTTACTCTCTAAATTCATTTTTATAACCCTTAAACTTAGTGCTTCCATTTCATTCTTCATAAGAGATCAGAGTGATCTTTTAATAATGCAAGCTGTGAGCTCATCATTCTCTTGTTAAAATTAGTGAATTTCTATTGTTCTTGGCATAAAATCTCAAATTATTATAGTTCATCAGTCTTGCCTCACTGTCCATCCCTGTCTTGTACAAATTTCCTCTTCAGTCTGAGCAGTTAAGCCAGGTAAGTCCTTTGATTTTCTTCAACTAGCTTTACTCATATCAGAGCATTTGCATTTTGTCCTCCTTTTGGACTGCTCTTTATCTTCCACCTGTTTCTTTTGGATAGTGGCTAGCTTCAACTCAAAGGTCATATTCCAGGTAAAACCTCACCCTGACCTAGTTCAGAAGAAGTACAGTATCTACACTTTTAAGTTCATATCATTCATCATACTTGTAATTAAGTAATTAATTGGGTAATTCTTCTCTGGAATGTAAGCTCCACGAAGGCAGGCACTGTAACCATCTTCTTTATTGCTGAATCTCTAGATTCTGCTTGTACAGTTGTTTCACTAGAAGGTACTTGGTAAGTATTTGATGAATGAAGGATGAATTATTAGTATTTATTCATAGACATGTCACTCATCTCTTTATTATTTAATGATAATTCTAGAACCTGTAGATTAAAAAACAATTTTTTTTAACTCAAAATATTTGAAGTTTCATTGCATTCTATGGAGGTTTCCCTGAAAACTTATACTGGTTGTCCAGATGGTCTGAAGATAGCCTAAAGTGGCAGCTACAAACAAGTGATCTCTTTGAGACGTAGTTTATCTTTTATTTATTTTTTTTAAGTAAGCTCTAGTCCCAATATGAGACTTGAACTCATGACCCCAAAGTCGGGAATCACATGCTTTACCAATTGAGCCAGCCAGGTATCCCAAGATCTGTTTTATCTTTAAAATATATGAGCACTTTGCTTTGTTTCTTAATATTATTATTATTGTGATTTTTAATAATTTTTAAGTAATCTCTACACTCAGTGGGACTCAAACTTACAACCCCAAAATCAAGTCGCATATTCCACTAGCTGAGCCAGCCAGGCACTCCAGTTTTTTAATATTCTTACATTTGTTAAAGAAACAATGCCTAAAATGGGTTCTGGGGAATAGAATAGACATTCTTATGACTAAACATTTCCAATTCTTTCAGACATTTCTTTTCTTTTTTTAAGATTTTATTTGACACAGAGAGAGAGAGTGCACAAGCAGGTGGAGTGGCAGGTAGAGGGAGAGGGAGAAGCAGGCTCCCTGCTCAGGAGCCTGATGTGGGGCTCTATCCCAGGATCTGGGATCATGACCTGAACTGAAGGCAGGTGCCCAACTGACTGAGCCACCCTGGTGCCCCCTTTCAGACATTTCTCATTTGATGTTGTTTTGAGTCCCTTTGGTAGCCTGTCCACACTACTACAAGAACTAGTCTCTTATTATTAGCAAAAGATATATTGAATGGAGTAATGGCCAAAATGTAATGAGGAAAAAAGCTGAAACTCCTTACATTTATCAGTTGTACTTTTGAAAAGGGTATAGGTACAGTAAAAGCAAATGTTTTATATTGACTTACTTGTTGAAATAAGGTAAAATTAAGCTTGTATCTTAAGACTATGTAGACTTATTAAGACTATAGATTATGTAGTGTTTCACCTTCAGTTTTAGAGATTTCATTTAGTTTTAGAGAGAGAACGTGAGCGCGTGAGAGCAGGGTGAGGGGCAGAGGGAGAGTGACAGAATCTCAAACAGACTCTCACTGAATGAGGAGCCCCATGTGGGGTTGATTCCACAACCCTGAGATCATGACCTGGGGCAAAATCAAGAGTCAGACACTTAACTGACTGAGCTACCTAGGTGCCCCTCACCTTTACTTTTAATAATGCTTTTCTAATCAACAAATACTAAAAACACAATTATAGTGCAGGAAGTGGTTGCCTCTTGTGATTTATGCATATGTGTATTGTTGTTTCACTAAAAGTATAAATAGGTACAGATGGGTTATCATGGATCCCAACAGCTATATGTATGTGTGTGTGGCCATGGTTGTAGCATACCAGAGAGAATTATGAAGAAAAGTTCAGTAAAAGTAAAATAGACTTTACTTTTTAATATATATTTGAGAATGGTTAAGCACATATTTTACTTTTTTATTACTCTAGTTAATTGACTGAAGAACTGAAATTGAGAACTTCTGGAGGTTTTCTTTTGGTATAGTTTGTGATTACTTCATGTATTATACAATGTTTAGTACTTTATGTATTAATTATTTATGTGTGTAACAGGCAACTCAAAGTTGTGTTGACGAATGTCCTATGGACGGATTTAGGACGAAAATTCAGAAAGACCCTACCTAGAAACGATGCTAATTTATGTGATGCCAACAAGGTGCAATCAGACTCATTGCCTTCGACATCTGTTGACAGCCTAGAGACATGTCAAAAATTAGAACCTCTTCACCAAAGCCTTAATTTATCTAAAAGGTATGTTGTTCAGTATTGATTTTGTTCAACCTACCACATTTGAAATAGTAGAAGTCCAATAATCTTAAAATTGTTAAGATTGTTGGGAATGATTTTTAAGAAGATCTGCATATACAGGTGTGCCCCACTCGAAAGAAAATCTTAAAGCTGACAATTTCACTTTACAAAGTTAATGATAGTTTTACACTTCATTAAGTAAGTTGATATAAAATTATTTTTAAAGCCAAGTATCCTTAGTACATTTAACTTACTTTATAATTTGATTCACATATACATGTTTTTAGAGATCCATTTATGATGTAAAATGAAGATATATATATATATATATATATATATATATATAGATAGATAGATAGATAAAGGACCTAGATAAAATAACATGTGAAAGGTATGCTGAAGATGGAGAAAATGAAGGTGTATGTATTTATCTATTTATGTCTTGACAGAGTTTACAGAATTAATAGTTCAGTTTTTATTTTCTTTATCTTTGGCATACCTGTTAAACATTAATCTAAGTCCTTACCACTTTTGACTGTGAGCTTTCTTGTATTTTACATGCATTTTTATGGAAAGGAGGTGATACTGAAATATTACCCCCAGATTTTTAATAATACGTGTACAGTTTAATTTAGAAAATGAGACCAGTTTTGTTTTATACTTTTTAAAGGAATTGTATATGGAGTATATGGAGTTTGAATGAATGCATTATCTTTGTTCTTAGACTTACTCCTATTTCTGTATCCCCTGAGTATATGACACCTCTTTCTTATCCTTTATTTTTTTTTCTGTCTTATCCTTTATAAATCTAGTCATTTTTCATGTGTATTTTTGCTTCCTAAGTATGTCTTGAAATGATCTCTTCTCCATTTTTATTGCCACTGCCCCAGTCAAGCCCTGATAACTTTGTGCCTTTATTATTATGATAGTATTGGGCTTCCTGTGTTTGGTGTTCTTGATTATTATTTCTCTATATTGTTGCTAAGTTACTCATTCTCAAAGGCAGATGTTACTTTCTGCTCTGTAGTTTAACATCTATCCATCTGTGGCTCCACATAACCTTCAGGATAAAGCTCAAACTACTTAGCTTAGCATACAAGGTCCTTAATGATCTCACCTTTGCCTATCTCTAGCTTTGTGTCTGTCTGCTCCATATTCATAACTGAGCTTTAATCTCTAGGGAACTAGGTAGCTCAATGAATGTATAGTCCTGTTTTATACCTCTGAGCTCATGCTGTTTGTTCTCTTATTTTGGAAACAATTCTCCTTTTCCCTTTTACTGACATCTTTTAGTCTTTAACATTGAACTCACATGCCATCTTTTTGGGACAGTGTCCTTGATTCCCCACCCTAATTTGTTTTAATCCTGTTTTTTTTTTTTTTTTGTCTTGTTAAGCAGCCTGGTCACATATCATAGCACTTATCACACTATATTATATTTAATTTCTCTTCCTCCCTGACATTAAGCTTCACAAAGGCAGCGACTACATTTTATTATTTTTACTCTAATACTAATACTTAGCACATTGCTGGGCACATAACTAAATGCTCAATCAATTTTTGCTGAATTCAAGGGAGAGGTTGCTTCTCAGCAGAGTTACATCTGTCTCTTTGATGGAAATGTATTTTCATCCATTAGAACCAGTTATTTGTAATTTTGGTGACAACCAGGAAAAGAGATATTATAAGCTTAAATAAGAAAACTGGAGAATAGGTTTGGGTTTGGGTAACGTTTTCTGTATGGGACTTGCTGTGTGGAATAGGAGACTTACTCTTTTTCTTCAGTCATTGCTTAACTTTGACATGTTGCTTTTTGTCTTATTTTCATTTTTACTTAGCTAGGACTTCATTATTTCAGAGAGATGAAACAGAGGAAAGTTTATTTTTGTTTTTTAATTTCATCTTAAAGTTCAACTATTAAGTAAACCAAAATTATTCAGTCACCAAAATGACATTTTTTAGAAATTTTATTTGCATTTTAGGATCTAAAATGGTTATGTTGCCTTTTATGTCAGGACATATACCCATATTCCATTCCATTAAGAAAAGTTAGATCCCAGTTCTTGGACTATCCCTAATTATATTTATTAATTTTTCTCTTAAATCTACATGTTTGAAGCTTTAAGAAATACATAATGTAGATATTGTGATGGTAAGATTTTTTGGATACTGTAGTATTCCTATCACCTTAAGTTTTCTTTAAGCTGGTATAATTTTAGTTGAGTGATAATTTATTCATTTAAAATTTAGCTTAGTAAAAGAAAAGAGCAAATTTAGAATATCTATGAATCACTTTTAAGAAATATTCAGCAGTTAAAATTGTTTTCTCTACATAGCTTAAGAAACTTAGTACATTTTGAATTATATCATCTAAGAATGGATTTATAAGAACCTTATTAAAATGTTACATAATACAGTTTTAGAAAGGTATTCATCAAAATGACAACAAAATGAAAACTAAATTAGTATTATAATATTTTGCTTGCTATATTATAGCTTCTTACCAGATATAATTATGTTATCTTTCAGCAAAGGTTGCATCTCTTTAAAAATTTGCTTTTAGGGACGCCTGGGTGGCTCAGTTGGTTAAGCGGCTACCTTCGGCTCAGGTCATGATCCCAGCGTCCTGGGATCGAGTCCCACATCGGGCTCCTTGCTCAGCAGGGAGCCTGCTTCTCCCTCTGCCTCTGCCTCTGCCTGCCACTCTGTCTGCCTGTGCTCGCTCTCTCTCCCTCTCTATCTGACAAATAAATAAATAAAATCTTTAAAAAAAAATTTGCTTTTAACATGTTTATAATAATAGCTCTTACCAGTTTTTCTCATTTATTAAATTATTTGAATCTTACATATCTTGCTACCTGCGCAGGTAAAGACTCCACAATTTATAATTGAAAAAATTAAGAATCAGAGAAAATAACCATGCAGAGAAACAATCAATAAATGGCATTAATTCTCAGGCCAGTATACTTTATGCTTCATCTCACTGCATTACAGAATTTGTTTCTGCTTTGGTTTAGCATATTATATTTTGAAATGTGATTTCATAATGTTAGCAAATCAACTTAAATAAATGTAATTTTATTTTACTTACTGTTACTACTTAAATACTGAAGAAAAAAATTGGATAGACTGCGAAATGACAGTTTTTTAGTCCTTTCTTCCATACTGACTTAGTATGAAAGATGAAGTATATACCTTTTTATATTTCTTGTGAAAATTGAGAATCTTTTGAAATTCTGACTAGCCATGAAATTTCTACGGCAGTCCTAACTTATATAGTTCTATACCAAAGATAGTTTAGGTATTATGAACTTAGTCATCAGTATATAGATTTGTATTTTGTAAGGCTCTCACAGAGTTCTGTTTCTTCAAGATACTCAAATTACATGAGTTGCAAATAGTTGATGAAAGATGTTTGTGCTATGGCTATGTGTTATGAAGAACTTGGTGTACTATAAGCATTGCTGACTATTTAGTTATCTACTTTTCTAACGTTTTCATCAAGATTGCAGAGTATGATAAATTAGGACAATTAAGCACCATTTGAAAGAAAAGTTTGTAACTTTGAGGAATACTTCAATAATAGGAAAATTAAAGTGAGTTTCCTTGTACTCTGTACTTACTATGTGCCATACTAACTGCTTTACATCTAATATTTCATTTCATCTTAACAACTTTGTAAGATAGATTTTCTCTTAATTTTGGAGATGAGAGTGTCAATGCTAAGAGGAAATATTATGGTAAAAAACTTGACTAAGGTATATTATTATATGCTGAAATCAGAACCTGGACCTATTCTGTTTTTGTCTGACTCTAGACTCATTGTTCTTAATTCCTGTACCACAGTGCTTTTTACTCTTCTGAAATTTAACTTTTTTCATAAGTAACGCAGGAATTAGATTTTATTACATATTTTTATGATATCTAAATTATTGACCTTTAAATATTCTACTTATCTTTACTTTTTTTCTTGTGACATTTTGTTCACATTATAATAGAGTGCTATCTTATTGAAAGATATGCTGCTGCTGAGATAGTGCCTTGAACCTCCTGATAGCTTAAAAGGCCCCCTAGGGTGCTTGTGCTTTAGAGATGCAGGTTCTACTGCAGTCTGGTGTATTATATTTTCAGATGGCTTTTGGGTAAATTTTGATACTTTTCTCTTTTAGGAAAGACTTTCATCTATTTGTTTAAGTTAAAGGTCTTGTTTATCCTCCAAAGTTCTTTTTTTCATATTTTCTTTGCTTTTTGCTTTCTTTAAATCTAGTGGCAAAATAAAACTGTGTAAGAATATGGTGATCATTTATTACTGAGAAGATAATTCTGATCTTTAAAATTTACCATGTGCTTGCTGATATTTGTACTTTTTTTTTTTTAAGATTTTATTTATTTATTTGACAGATAGAGATCACAAGTAGGCAGAGAGGCAGGCAGAGAGAGAGAGAGGAGGAAGCAGGCTCCCTGCGGAGCAGAGATCCCGATGTGGGGCTCAATCCCAGGACCCTGAGATCATGACTTGAGCTGAAGGCAGAGGCTTTAACCCACTGAGCCACCCAGGCGCCCCGATATTTGTACTTTTTGTTGCTGATTATTCTCTTCAACACTTTGTATAAAGTAATCTTTTATGGACTCCATCTCTCCTATTTTAGGGACTCAGCATTTTAAAACATACTTAAACAAACATGTTATAGTCAGGCATTTATTTTTTATTATTTTTTAAAATATTTTATTTATTTGACAGAGAGAGAGGGAGAGAGAGCAAGCAAGCACAGGCAGAAGCAGAGGGAGAAGCAGGCTCCCTGCCCAGCAAGGAGCCCGATGTGGGACTCGATCCCAGGAGGCTGGGATCATGACCTGAGCTGAAGGCAGCCGCTTAACCAACTGAGCCACCCAGGCATCCCTATAGTCAGGCATTTAAACAGAGATGCTAACTGAGAGCAGACATGTCTTTGATGTGTCTCCTTATGTGCCCTAAATTTTCTCTTTACTGAAATACTACAGTTTTTAGATTATTTTTATTATAAGGCACATTTTAGAATTCAGTAATGATAGGGACTGTAAAAAGAGTATGTTATCAATTCTTAAAATGAGTTATCAATATATCAGATTCTCTCATATCCTAAAAGTAAAATTTATTTGCATTAAGGTATTTATCTGGAAAGAGACAGTTCTAACCTGAGTAAAATTATCTGTGCTAATATTTCTGTATTTTCCCTAAACTATTGAGAAACACAGATGAGTTTTCATTAAACTATAGTTGAAGCTTTTTTAGTGATTTATTTCATAGCAATTTCTAGTGTGAAGTCAGATGAAAGAAATCTTGAGATTCCTTGCTGATCCTATATTGCCTCCATTTCCACATCAGATTGAGGATTTTAAGGAGGTTTGTGTCAGGCATCAAATACACAAAGCAGACAGTAATAACTAGTATCTTTAGAGATTTAAATCATATGAGAAGTAGAAAGTTATCTCTGCCCTCCCTCCCTCATAATTAGTGTTTTAGATGACAGATTTCCTCCCCCTTCTTTCTTCACTCAAACTCTGAGTTTAGGGAGTGTATTTATGACTAGACTTTGCTTTTACATCATATATACTACTTAATCATTGCAGTACATTTTTTGTGGAGATTGTGCTGGAAATGCATACTTTCAAAGATTTCCTGCAGTATCTATAGAAAAGCTCTGTTAACTGGATCCTTTGGCAATTTAGTATTAAGGATACATGTAATGGAATAAAATAAAGAAACCAAAAGATAATAGGCCCAAGTTCTCCTACTAGGAAGAGTTATACCGTCAGCCATTTAACTTTTCTGAGCTTTGAGTTCCACCTGTTTAAATAAAGAGCAGACTAAAATTATTTTAAAGTTTTTCTAAGATCTGAAATTCCATGCTGTCTGGAGCATAGTGTGAAAAGAACGTAATGTCTCTATGTAGTAAAAAATAAGTGAAAACCTCTAGGTACTACAGCAAATGTGACAGAGTACAGGGAAGCTCACATTTCATTTAAACAGAAATACTCAGGCCCTTTCTAAGTGTTCTCTATTGTTTCTCATAAAGGGTCAGTAAAGTGCTGCAAGTGACATATTGATAACAGTCCAGGAGACTATCTGATGAAGAGGAGATAAGAAAACTTAAAAAAAATTCAGTAACAAGAACAAAAACATCACAATAATTTGGTTTGGGTTGGTCAGTTTAGGGCCAATTAATTGCTTTAGGGGATAATTGTGGTGTGGCAAAGTGTATCAGTTGTTACATAGTAACAATTGGCTAACCAAGAAAAGATGATATTTATCCTCTTCTGTTTAAGAAGATATCAGGCTTCGATATAGTACATTGGATGTGAACCCCACCAATTTTAAAAAGTTTAGAGCTTTAAAAAATATCCTTTAATTTTCTAGACATTTGATTTATTGGCTCTTCCCTTGGTGCTGTTAAATAAAGCATATATATTACCACTGGTATGTGTGCAGTTTCACTTATGGAATCTATCATTACCATAGATGCATTCTGAATGATTTCTTTCCTGTTGGATTTAGCATTTTTCATTTGCCAATTACTAATATGTAATTATTTATCAAGAACTTTCTGTTGAATGAGAATAATAAAGATTTCTTGAATTTGTTTATAGTAGTCTGTTTTTTATAAATATTGGAAAAGAGAATTTTTGAGAAAAATTGGTTAAAATTTTAAGCACCCCAATAGCATCCATTAGTACAGTGAAGCCATTATTGTGGCTGGCTAATCTGTGCCAATTTGTAAGACGCAAGTAGTTCTAGAAATATAAAAAGAATGTGTTCATACAGTGTATTTATGGGTTGATTTCTAGAGTGATATAGTTCTAATAGCTTACTTGTGCTAAGATGAAAATGTTTGAAAAGTCAACTTCCTAGAATACATTTTTTTTTTTTTACTGCAAACTTCAGTACAGTACAGTGTTTGTTATTTTGTGTGACAGGATACCCAGAGTTATATTGACGAATGTCCTGGGAACGAAGTTAGGAAGAAAATACATAAAGACCTCATCTGTAACTGAGGCCAGTTTGGGTGATACAGACAACTTGCAATCAGAGCAGCTTTCTTCATCATCTGATGGCAGCCTAGAATCTTGTCAAAATCTAAATCCTCACAAGAACTACTTTTTAACTGAAAGGTATGTTTAGTGATAACTTTACTTAAAATAAATATTATACTTATTCTAATGAGCCTCTATTCTTCCCCCATAGATGTGTTATTGTGAAAAGTGAGGCAAATGTGCTCTGGTGGCTAGTATGACTTTTGTCCCCAGGTGGCTTGAGATGGCTCTTGGAACCAGCAGTCTGTGGCTAATAATCAGTTTCAACAAAGTACACTATACTGTACTTGTGTTTTGGGAAAATAGATGCAGACTTTTAATGAAAATTGAGTTACCTATTTCACTATTTCAATTTATTTGATATAATTGAAATCTATTCCTCTGACATTTTTCTGTTCCTCTTCCTTCTCTGTGCTATTTGTCTGTCTGGCCATCTGTCAGTCTGTCCATCCGTTCATCTGTCTCTCTCCATCTTATTGTATTCACCGTTTTTATGTCAAGATTCCAGAACTGTCTAGATTCTAGAATTGGCACTTAGTACTCAGGAACTATTTGCTGAGTGAATGGCTGAATGAATTCCTCACAAAAATGGTTTGAGATAGCTGAATTCTACTAACAACTTAGCTTACTGAGCCAGTAAGAGAAATGGAAATCTGAAGTTGCTTTTGTTTTAAGCTCTAGGAGATGCTCACATGGGGACTCTAAATAAAAAATAGTGGGAAAAAGCTAAGGGGTGTCAGTTAATAAATATTACCAAATATTTTAACTTTCATTTACCATGAACTTCTCTTCTTAATTTTCTGCCTTTAGCCAGTACAATAAATAATCTTAATCTGAGTGAGAAATTATTCATCCATTCTTATTTATTTTTTTAACTTGCTGAATCATCCACAGGTATCTTCTGTTTTGTATTTCTCTTGTAAGCTTATTACATTAAAGAGTATTCATAGCTGCCTTTTTAAAGATCTGTAATACATTTCTTACCTTTTTAGCACACTTTAGTTTTATAAACTTTATTTGATATGAACTTACAAATTTTACAAATTTTTCTCCCTTTGGAGAATATTTTATGTTTCACATCACTTCTCCTTAGTAGATTATCATCAACAGTTTTGACTTTATACTTTGTTAGCTCTTTTTCTGAATTTGCCAAAAGAACCAAGTTTCAGTGGCATTATTCAGTTACTAATGCATTTAATGTATAAGTTAATGTGTAATTAATGATTAGAAATACATTCATCGGTTTGTCCTATAGGTATTTAGTTCTGCCTCCTCTATTAGACCATGAGCTCCTTAAGGAGAAATATCATGTCTTCATTGCATTTTTACCCAGTGCTTAGCTCAATACATATTTTAATTTTGTGCACTTGGGTTAATGTTTGTGTCATTTAATCTTGAGTTTTGGTTTTCTGAGTTTTAAGAAGAGAAATGACCGCTGAATGACCTTTTTATATCACAAAATTGTTTATTATCTTTTTAAATACCACATATGAGAATTCTTTGTGCACATGAAGTATCATATAAATAAAAATGTTATTGATGATACTTTCTATAGAAAAAAATCACTTATTATATACTGTCCCCATTGAATTCAAAAGACATCAGTGCACATTCATACTGTTATGAAAAATAATAATATTGTGAGGATTCTATGGACCTGTCAAATTGTAATCTGTACTGCACAGACTTTATACCAGTTTAGGGCTAAGACTTATAATAAGAGGTCTAAAATTTCTGGGTGTTCTTAAAAATCTATCCAGTGAGAACCCTAGCTTTCCTTAAGTCCTTTCTAAATAGTTATGAAATTTCCAGGTGGTATTTGATGTGGGCTCTGAAAATTCATTCTCTTGGTGGTAGTTTTTTTGATTGTTACATTTAGAATAGGCATAGACTTTGGAGCCAGACATATGGATTCAGATCTTAGGAGTATTGCAAACGTGCTGATTTACCTTGGGCAAGTCACTTATTTTATCTTTAAAACAGAGGTAATAACACATCTTATAAGATTATTGTGCAGATTTAAGGAGCTAACTACGTAAAGTTCTTAATATAATGCCAGAAACTTAGTACGTGATTAATAAATGGTAGTCATTATTTTTTTGTTTCTCTTATTGATGCTGCTATCAAAAGTACCATTACTGGTGCTGTAGTTGATGCTCTTGAAGTCTTCTATGGTGAGGATGTCGGTATGGGATTCTGAGATCACTGCCACCTCTGTTACTATTACCAGTGCTGCCAAGGCAATTGTCACAGCCACACTAGTATTACCATTTGGTTTAAGGAGGAGTATTATACTCCTTAAACCATGGAAATAAATTGCAAATATGGCTGTACCGTGACTTCAGTATATGTACCTGATTTAAACTGAATATAGCATGAACACAGGGTATGCTCAAGGATGGGACTCTTGCAGGCAGCCTCCTCCCTGCCTGCCTATCTTAGAATCAGGAAGAAGAAATAGGAATTTAGATCTTCTGAGGAGACATGATATTCTCACATTATTGTTATTGTCATTATTGCAAAGAATGTAGTAAATATGCCAACAAAGATATAATGTCAATTAACAACTAAAAATTGGTGGGTAGGAGAATGGGAGCTATGACTGAAAGGAAGTTTTCTCTGAAAACCTAGCACTTATGCCCTTGATGAAACCCTAAGGAAAAAATGTTTTATAAAGGGCAAAGATCTTATTTTAACCTTAGCCTATCTTTACTGTTCACAGCTGTTATTGTTGACTATAATGACAACTTGAATGGAATTTATGCAGGAAAAAAATACTGTGTTTTATGCCAAAAATAAAGGAATAGTTAGAAAACACCAAGGGTGAAAAGGAAATTTGAATTAAAATGGTCTCTTTGAAGTAGCATCTTTATTTTTTCTAGATAGCAAATTATTATTTGAAAATACATAAATTTATTAAGCTTTCTATTACTCCTTTAAAAACTTTTAACTAATATTTATTGCCTCTTTATATGATATTACACTGTGATAAATGATAAACCTGTATAACTTATATAGTATCTTGTTGAATTTTATCTCAATCTATTTGCTTAACTTCTTTCTCTATGCCTCAGTTTTACCTCATCTGTAAAATAACATGATAATGTCTATGGAATGCTGGATATGTCCAGGAATGCTGGACATTACCTCATCTGTAAAATAACATGATAATGTCTATGGAATGCTGGATATGTCCAGGAATGCTGGAGAGTAAATGAGAAAATTTGATTTTCTCCTGTAATTTGATAGTTTGCCAATCAATACATAGAAATATATCTACTTTTATAAATATGTGCTTCCTTATGAGTGGACATTCAGATATTTTTCATTTTTTATTTGTATAGCATTGCCACAGTAAGTTTGTGTATTTATTTTTATAAAGTCTTATAGTGCCATTCTTTTGTATTTTAACCAGAATTAAGTGTTATCATTGAAAAATTTTTTGATAACCTGTTGGCAAAAATAAATATAACTCTTTACATGAAATTGCTTTCATTTCAGTCATTTTTAATTTTTAGTGAAGATGGATTTTGTATTTATGTGAGTTTTCTCTTAGTCTTTGTATGTATTGGGGTGTTTCCATCTGTTTCTTATTGACTTGTAAGAACTTATTTATTAAAGAACTTATTAAAGGTATTAACTCTTTGTTATATAACACGTTGCAAAAATCTCTTGAAGTTTCCTATTTGCCAATTTTACTTTGTTTATAGTATCTTATGTAGTATATAAATTTAAAATTTTATTTTGTAAAATATGTTGGTTTATCCTTGGAAAGACCTCTTCAGTCTCAAGTATAGAAATAGGTTAATTAAGGGGCGCCTGGGTAGCTCAGTGGGTTAAAGCCTCTGCCTTCGGCTCAGGTCATAATCCCAGGGTCCTGGGATCGAGCCCCAAATTGGGCTCTCTGCTCTGCGGGGAGCCTGCTTCCCCCCCCCCCCTCTGTCTCTGTCTGCCTCTCTGCCTACTTGTGATCTCTGTCTGTCAAATAAATAAGTAAAATCTTTAAAAAAAAAAGAAAAAAAAGAAATAGGTTAGTTAAGTGGTGTTTTCAATTGTGGTGATTTATATGAGATACCAGATTCAGAACAACTGTCTAGAGATTATTTTCCTAATTGAAGTTCTGATTCCTTTTTTGCCTGTCTGGAAACTGGTATAAGTATCTTTGGGTGGTTGGGTTGCTTTCATCTTTTGGCTATTGTGACTAACACTCTTATAAACATTGGTGTACAAGTGTCTCTGTCTCTACTTTCAGTTCTTTTGCATATCTACACAAAAGTGGAATTTTTGGATCATATGGTAATTCTAATAGTAACTTTTTGAGGAACCACTGTACTGTTTTCTATAGCAGCCATACCATTTTACATTGCATTAGCAGTGCAAAGGGTCCTGGTTTTTCCACATCCTTGTTAAAACTCATTCTTCTTCTTTTTTTTTTGCAATAGCCATCCTATTGGGTGTGATGTGATACCTCATTGTGGTTTTGATATGGACTTTGTAATGATTAGTGATGCTGAACATCTTTTCATTTACTTGTTGGCCATTTATGTATCTTCTTTGGAATAATGTCAATTCAAGTCCTTTGCCCTTTAATGAATCACATTGTGTTTTACTTTTGAGTTTTAGGAGTTCTCTATATATGCTGAATATTAATATCTTACCAGAAATATGATTTTCAAATATTTTCTCCCATTCTTCTCTGACTATATGGTATGAAGTTAGAAATCATTAATGGAAGGAATACTGGAAGACTCAAAAATTGGTGGAAATTAACACACCTAAAGCAACCAGTGGGTCTAAGAATAAATCACAAGGAAATTAAAAAATGCTTAGGAATGAATGAAAATAAAAACATGGGATGCAGCAAAAGCAATGCTAAAGGAAAAATATATAGCTGTAGATGCTTGCATAAAAAAGGAAGAAATATCTTAAATCATCAACCTGACTTTATAACTTAAGGAAGAAGAAGAAGAAGAAGAATAGTTTTGCCAGATACAGGATTTCTGGTTGATAGCTTTCTCCTTCAGTACTTTGAATATCCCCATGCTTTCTGGCCACCGTGGTTACTGATGAGAGATCTCATCTCTCATGAGAGATCTCTGTTATGTGAGGAGTTCCTTCTCTCTTGGTACCTTCAAGATTTTCTCTTTGCCTCTGTCTTCTGACAACTTGATCATTAACGTTTCTTGGACAGGTCTCATTGAGTTTATTTTGCTTGTAGTCCTTTGGCCTACTTGGATGTTTATATTCATGTCTTTCATCAAATTTGGAAATTTTTTTGGTGATTATTTATTTCTGTAATTTCTCTGCTCCTTTATTTTTTCTCCCTCTGAGGTACCAATGTTGCATATATTGGTCCACTTGTTGGTGTCCCACAGGTCCCTTAGGCTCCGTTGACTTTTCTCAAATTTTTTTTCCCCTCAGATTTGATAATTTCTATGATCATATCTTCAAGTTATCTTTCTTTATTTCTTTTCCCTTTCCTTAAATACAGGACTGATGATGGACTATTTCTTCTGCCTGTTCAAATCTGCTTTTGAGTCCCATAACAAATTTTTCATTTTATTTATTTATTTATTTATTTTAAAGTTTAAGTAATCTCTATACCCAACATGGGTCTTGAACTCATGACCCCCAAATCAAGAGTTGCATGCTTTGCTGGCCCAGCCAGGTGCCCCATGAGTTTTTCATTTTAGTTATTATACTTCTTATATTTTTATTTTTTTTTAAAGATTTTATTTATTTATTTAACAGACAGCAGAAGTAGGCAGAGAGGCAGGCAGAGAGAGAGGAGGAAGCAGGCTCCCTGCTGAGCAGAGAGCCCCATGTGGGGCTCGATCCCAGGACCCTGGGATCATGACCTGAGCCGAAGGCAGAGGCTTTAACCCACAGAGCCACCCAGGCACCCCTAGTTTTTATACTTTTTAGTTCCAGAATTTCCTTTTGATTTATTAATATATTTCATCTTTTAATATTTACATTTATCCATAGATCACTTTCTTGACTTTGTACAAGACTTTTCTTTTAGCTTTTTAAAAAATTTTTTAAATTTTTTAAATTTTTATTTAAACATATAATGTAACCCTCTCCCAACCCCCCTCCCCCCAACCCCCCTCAGTTTGTTTTATGACATTAAGAGTCTCTTTTGGTTTGTCTCCCTCCCGATCCCATCTTGTTTCATTTTTTCTTTTCCTACCCCCTTAACCCCCACCCCCATTGCATCTTCATTTCCTCATATCAGGGAGATCATATGATAGTTATCTTTCTCTGATTGACTTATTTCGCTAAGCATAATACCCTCTAGTTCCATCCATGTCGTCGCAAATGGTAAGATTTCATTTCTTTTGATGGCTGCATAGTATTCCATTGTATATATATACCACTTCTTCTTTATCCATTCATCTGTTGATGGACATTTAGGTTCTTTCCATAACTTGGCTATTGTGGACATTGCTGCTATAAACATTCGGGTACACGTGCCCCTTCGGATCACTACATTTGTCTCTTTAGGGTAAATACCCAGTAGTGCAATTGCTGGGTCATAAGGTAGCTCTATTTTCAATTTTTTGAGGAACCTGCATGCTGTTTTCCAGAGTGGTTGCACCAGCTTGCATTCCCACCAACAGTGTAGGAGGGTTCTCCTTTCTCCCCATCCTCGCCAGCATCTGTCATTTCCTGACTTGTTAATTTTAGCCATTCTGACTGGTGTGAGGTGGTATCTCATTGTGGTTTTGATTTGTACTTCCCTGATGCTGAGTGATGTGGAGCACTTTTTCATGTGTCTGTTGGCCTTCTGGATGTCTTCTTTGCAGAAATGTCTATTCATGTCCTCTGCCCACTTCTTGATTGGATTATTATTTCTTTGGGTGTTGAGTTTGCTAAGCTCTTTATAGATTTTGGATACTAGCCCTTTATCTGATACATGTCGTTCGCAAATATCTACTCCCATTCTGTCAGTTGTCTTCTTTTAGCTTTTTGAGGAGCTTTAAGACAGTTGTTATAATGTCTTTGTCTATTGAGTCTGCTTTCTGGATTTTTTTCCCAGGGACATGTTCTTTTGGTTTATTTTTTTTCTCTTTGAATCATCCCATGATTTCCTGTTTGTTTGTATGCCTTGTGGTTTGTTTGTTTTTTGTTGTTGTTGAAAACACAGTACTTGAATCTTATAATATAGTAAGTCAGGAAATCAGATTCTTCCCGTTCCCAAGGGTTTGCTGTTTTTTTTTCCCCTTTCTTCCCTTCTTTTCCTTCTTTTTTAAAATTGTTGTTTTTAATTATTTCTGTTCCCACACATCAGTGTGATATGTAAACGTAAGATTTTCCCAGGTCTTTTCTGAGCTTATGCCTTTCCCTCGTATTTTCGTGACTTTTTGAATTCCTTTGTATATGTGGTTATTTTATAATACTACAGTCCTTAAATATTTGGTTCCCAAAAGGAGAAAATGGGAAAAATAAAGGAGGGACAGATAAAACAGAATAGGTGCTAGCTCTTTAAGTCCCCCCGAAGTCCTCTTAGCTATATGGGAAAAGTGTTGTAACATTGGTGGTGGTTGTTGCAACATTGGCTGCCTTTCTCTATGTCTGCTCATCCATGAGCAGAAACAGCCATGGTTAATCAGAATACAGATTCCCAATATTTGGAGAATAAGGTCCTTCTTGCTTACCTTGGTAATTGTAAGCTGTGCAGACTATTTTAGGAACTTGGGCTTTGCTGCTTGCTTTGTTCCTAGTGGTAGGTGACTGGGTCACTGCTTCCACCTTTGGAGCTCAGATTGACTGAAATTAACTGCAATTTACTGTTGATCCTCTTGACTAGTAGTTGCAGCCTTCAATAGACTCTGGAATACCAAAATAGTTATCTTAGACAGATTCTGCCAGTGTGGCCATTGTCTAGGTGGCATGATGGTAGGTGCTTCCTACTCCACAATCCTCCTGTGGTCATTTGTGTGTTTTATAGTTTACTGTACAGGGATCCTTGATTTATTCTTGGTATCTGATTTTTTTTTGAAAATGCAGCAATTATTATATAATGTATTCTATTATGAGGAAATGATATAGGTTAATAATTTTGCATAGTTTTTTATTTCACAGATTTTTTCTACTACCATAATGAGTTATTTTATTAAAGGCTATTATGAGTGAAAGTATTGTGTGTAAAGATTTCATTCATTTTTTGGCTGTTTTAGTCAGTACTAAATTGTTTTCCCAATGGTTTCTATCAATTTATTTTAAGAAATTAATTTTATTGATATATTATTGACAAAACATTGTATTGTCTTTAGGTGTACAACATAGAGATTTGATATATGTCTATATTTTGAAATTATTAACATTGTAAATCTAATTAACATCAGCTTGTATAGTTACTTTTTTTCCTTGTAATGAGAACTTCTAAGGTCTAATGTCTTAGCAGCATTCAAATGTACAATGCACTATTGTTAACTATAGTCACCATGCTGCATGTACATTATACTCTAGCACTTGTCTTACAGCTAGAAACTTGTACCGTTTTACCACCTTCATCCATTTGCACCCACTTCTCTCCAACCTCCCCATCCCCTGCAACTACCAATCTGTTGACTGTATTTAAGTGTTTTTTTTTTAACTAAAACCGTTGATAATTTTATTTTCACATTTCACAATACAAATGAAAACTACTTTTTTTTTTTTTTTTTGGTCCTACTAACTCCCCTGCAAAAACTATTCTCTTTGAATGGAAGGGGGAGCAAGTCTTCCTTGTCTTACTGTTAGAAAACACCCAAAGTCACAATACCATGATCTCCTGGTGAAGTAGAACAAGTAATATAAAATGGGTATAAAGAGGTTCCCATCTCTCCTTATCTGTCTGATTGAGTCATTTCTGGCCAATTGGGCACCATCATGGGATGTATAGGAGGGCCCAGGCATCATTGACATGTGGCTTCCCAGAGGTGGCCTCATTCCAGAAGCAGGTACACTGGCATCATCCCAGGAGGAGGAGGGTCCATCATTGGCATGGGAGGGCCCCTCCATTGGGTGTTGGCATCATACCAGGGTGAGGAGGACCCAGGAGACTAGGGAGAAGTGGGATCATTGCTTTTGCAGGAGGAGGAACAGGGAATTGCCTAAGAGGTATCCTGAAATGTAGCAGTTTAAATATTGTAGCAGTTGAAATGTAGGAGTTGTTTTGTTGATCTGGTTCTGAGCTCATGTCCGGTAGTTTTTCTTATTCTCTTTGTGTTTCCTACTTATTTGACAGACAGAGATCACAAGTAGGCAGAGAGAGAGAGAGAAGCAGGCTCCCTGCTGAGCAGAGAGCCCAATGCGGGGCTCAATCCCAGGACCCTGAGATCATGACCTGAGCTGAAGGCAGAGGCTTAACCCACTGAGCCACCCAGGTGCCCCTGTGTTTCCTACTACTGTACTGTGTTATTCTGACAGGTGGAGAGTCATGATGAAGTAGTTACACTAAGTTACAGTAAGACTTAGGCATGGATGAAGTAGTTACAATAAGTTACAATAAGACTTAAGCACAATAAGACTTAGGCATGTTGCTCTGCAGGCTGTTGGCCACTCCCTGTTTTTTTTTTTCTTTAAGATCTCACATATAAGTGAGATCATACAGTATTTGTCTTTCTCTTTCAGACTTATTTCACTTAGCATAATGCCCTCAGGCTCCATCCATGTTCTTGCAAATGGCAGGATTTCTCTTTTTTTGTGGCTGAATAATATTCCTGTGTGTATGTATCATATTTTCTACATTCATTTATCTGTTAGTGGACACTTAGGTTGTTTCCCTATCTTGGCTATTGCAGTAGTGTTGCACTGAACATGGGGGTGCATATATCTTTTTGAGATAATGATTTTGTTTCTGAGCATAAATACCCAGAAGTGGAATAGCTGGATCATATGGCTGTTCTATTTTTGAATTTTTGAGGAACCTCCATAGTATTTTCCACAGTGGCTGCACCAGTTTACATTCTCACATTCCCATCAAGAGTGCTCAGGGGTTCTGTTTTCTCCACATTCTTGCAACGTGTGTTATCACTGTTTTTTGTTTGTTTTTTAAAGATTTTTATTTATTTATTTATTTGACAGACAGAGATCACAAGTAGGCAGAGAGGCAGGCAGAGAGAAAGAGGAAGGGAAATAGGCTCCCTGCTGAGCAGAGAGCTGGATCCCAGGATCCTGGGATCATGACCTGAGCCGAAGGCAGAGGCTTTAACCCACTGAGCCACCCAGGCGCCCGTTTGTTTGTTTTTGTTTGTTTTGTTTTTTTTGATAACCATTCTGATGGATGTGAGGTGATATCTCATTGTGGTTTTAATTTACATTTCTGTGATGATTAATGATGTTACACTCCTTTTCATGTTCCACTTGGCCATGTGTATGTCTTCTTTGGAAAAAGTCTGTTCAGTTCCTCTGCTCTTTTTTTTTTTTTTTAAAGATTTTATTTATTTATTTGACAGAGGTCACAAGTAGGCAGAGAGAGAGAGGGAGAAGCAGGCTCCCCACCAAGTGGAGTGCCCGATGCGGGCCTCGATCCCAGGACCCTGAGATCATGACCTGAGCTGAAGGCAGAGGTTTAACCCACTGAGCCACCCAGGCGCCCTGCTCATTTTTTTTTTTTTTTAAGATTTTATTTATTTATTTGTCAGAGAGAGAGGGAGTGAACACAGGCAGACAGAGTGGCAGGCAGAGGCAGAGGGAGAAGCAGGCTCCCTGCTGAGAAGGAGCCCGATGTGGGACTTGATCCCAAGATGCCGGGATCATGACCCGAGCTGAAGGCAGCCACTTAACCAACTGAGCCACCCAGGTGTCCCTCATTTTTTTTTTTTTTTTTTTTAAGTAGGCTCCATGCCCAGCATAGAGCCCTTCATGGGGCTTGAACTCAGCACCCCAAGATCAAGATGTGAACTGAGATCCAGAGTCAAGTGCTTAACCAACTGAGCTACCCAGGCACAAACCGCCCCCCGCCCCCCGCACCGCCTGTTTTTTTAATGGCAAGTTTTCTATTGAGTTGTAGGAGTCCTTTATATATTTTGGGTATTAACCCCTTATTAGATATATGGTTTGTAAAGATTTTCTCCCATTCCATTTATTGCCTTTTCATTTTGATGATGGGTTCATTTGCTGAGCAGAAGTTTTTGGTTTTGTTGTAGGGTTGCAGGGTTCTTGTCTCACAGAGTAGAAGAATGAATCTTGTGGATACAAAAGGGTGAAGTGAAGTGAAGTGAAAGTTTATTAAGTGAAGATGAAATAGAAAGGAAAGAAAAAGCTCTCCAGAGGGAGAAGGATCTGGAATAGGTTGACACTGAGGGCTATTATGGCCAGTCTTTTATAAAAAACTAACCAGGGAACTTGGTAAATTTCTTGTCAATACATGGTGGGTTTCTAAGTTTCATGAGAATATCCTGTCTATATTTAAACCCAACATGGTGGGCTGGTAAATATCATGAGACTATCCTGTCTCTATTTAGAACAGTGAAGGTGTTCCCTTCTCCCTGGTTAATATCTCATCTCTAACATTTCTCCACATTGGGGATTTCTGTGAGCCTGGACATGTAGCTCCCTTCTTGTCTCTTCCTACCTAGCCTTACCTGTTCCTTACTCAGTTTGATGTAGTCTCACTTGTTCATTGTGCTTTTATGACCTTTGTTTTGGTATTAATTCCAAAAAATCATCGCCAAGACTGATGTTAATGAGCCTACCCCCCATGTTTTCTTCTAGGAGTTAGATGGCTTACAGTCTTAATGTTTTAAGTTTTTAATTCATTTTTTTTAGGTTTTAATTCATTTTTTAATGTAAGATGGGGGTCCAGTTTCATTCTTTTGCATGTGACTATTTTCCCAATGCTATTTTTTTTTAAAGATTTTATTTATTTATTTGATAGAGACCACAAGTAGGCAGAGAGGCAGGCAGAGAGAGGAGGAAGCAGGCTCCCTGCTGAGCAGAGAGCCCGATGTGGGGCTCGATCCCAGGACCCTGGGATCATGACCTGAGCCGAAGGCAGAGGCTTTAACCCACTGAGCCACCCAGGTGCTCCCCTCAATGCTATTAATTGAAGAGAATCTCCTTTCCCTATTGTATATTCTTGTCTCATTTGCCATAAATTAATTGGCATATTGGCCATAAATTAATTGCCATAAATTAATTGGCATAAATTATTTCTGGCTCTTGATTCTGTTCCTTTGACCTGTGAGTCTCATTTTATGCCATACCATACTATTTTAATTACTATAGCTTTGTAGTTTTGTAATATAGTTTGAAATTAGAATGTGTGGTAGTTTTGTTTATCTTTTCAAAAAACTAGGTCTTATTTGTGTTGTTATTCTTTTTTTAAATATATATTTTTAAAGATTTATTTTTTGAGAGAGAGTGTATGCACAAGGGGGGGGTGGAGAGGGAGAGAATCTCAGACAGATTCCCCACTGAGCACGGACGGAGCCCAGTGTGGGACTTGAACCCATGACCCATGAGATCATGACCTGAGCTAAGATCAACAGTCGGATGCTTAACCAGCTAAGCCACCCAAGCGCCCCTATTTTGATCTTTTCTATTGCTTTTCTTATTTCTGCTCTGATCTTTGTTATTTCCTAATTTCTGCTAACTTTGGCTTTAGTTCTCTTTCTAGTTTCATGAGGTGTAAAGTGAGGTTGTTTATTGGAGTTTTTGTTTCTTAATGTAGGCATTTATCACTACAGATTTCCTTCTTAGAATTGTTTTTTTTTTT
>RCUC01129571.1:0-20300 GCA_003697995.1 Taxidea taxus jeffersonii | reverse complement strand
TAAAAACTTTGAAAGCTGGAAGGGAGGGCATGACTATTCAAAGCACTCAAGGGAAAAAATTTCCAACCAAAAATACTCTACCTAGCAAGATTATCATTCAGTTTTGAAGAAGTGATGAAGAGTTTTTCAGATAAGTGAAAGCTAAAGTACTTTATCACTACTACACTGGCCTTGTCAGAAATGTCAAAGGGACTCCTTTAAGTTGAAAAGAAATGGCACGAATTAACAACAAGAAAATATATGGAAGTAAAAATATCACTAGAAAAGGTAAATATAGGGGCGTCTGGGTGGCTCAGTGGGTTAAGCCTCTGCCTTCAGCTCAGGTCATGATCTCAGAGTCCTGGGACAGAGCCCCACATTGGGCTCTCTGCTCAGTGGGGAGCCTACTTCCCCCTCTCTCTCTGACTGCCTCTCTGCCTACTTCTGATCTCTCCCTCTCTCTGTCAAATAAACAAATAAAATCTTTAAAAAATAATAATAATAATAAATTTTAAAAAGGTAAATATATGGTAAAGATAGGAGATTAATCACTTCTAAAACTAAGAAGATTAAAAGACAGAAGCAGTAAAATTAACTAACACTATTTGATGTTAATATTGATTAAGAAATTGCATAAAGTATATTAAAAGTGACAACAAAAGCATAAAATATTGGGGGAGGCAGTAAAAATGTAGAGTTTGGGAGTATATTCAAATTTAAGTTGCTATCAACAAAATAGAGGGTTATATACTTAGTGTGATATATGTAAATCTCCTGATAACAACAAAGTGAAAACTTACAATAAATACAGAAAAGAAAATGAGAAAGGAATTTAAGCTTAACACTACAGCAAGTTATCAAATGACAAAGGAGGTGAGAAAGAGAAGAAAGGAATAGAGAAGAACTACAAGTACAGCCAGAAAATAATGAACAAAATGGGACCAAATACATACTATCAGTAATTACTTTGAATGTAAATGGACTAACTTCTCCAATCAAAAGACAGAATGTCTGAACAAAAAAGAGAGAGAGAGACACTTCTATATACTGTCTGTACAGTATGAACTATAAGACATTGATGAAAGAAATTAAAAATGACACAAATAAATGGAAAGATATTCCATTCTCCTAGATTGGAAGAACAAATACTGTTAAAATGTCCATACTATCCAATGTTTATAGATTCAGTGCAATCCCTATTAAAATTCTAATGACATTTTTCACACAACTAGAACAAATAATTCTAAAATTTGTATATAACCACAAAGGACCCCAGACATCTATAACAATTTTGAGAAGAAAGAGCAAAGCCAGAGTTATCATGCTCCCTGATTTTAAAGTATACTACAAACATATAGTGAACTAAAACAGTATGGTATCGCCATAACAACAGACATTGGAACAATAAAACAAAACAGCCCAGATATAAATGCACACATATGTAGTCAGTTAAATTACAACAAAGGAGACAAGAATATATGATGAGGACAGAATGATCTCTTTAATACATGGTGTTGTGAAAAATGAATAAATATATGCAGAAGATGGAAAATGGACCACTTTCCTACACCATGCAAAAATTAACTCAAAGTGGATTAAAGACTTGAATGTGAGATCTGAAACCATAAAACTCCTAGAAAAAACACAGATGAGAAGTGCCTTGACAGTGTTCTTAGCAATGTCTTTTTTTTTTCTTTTTTGGATCTGACTCTAAAAACAAGGGAAACAGAGAAAAAATAGACAAATGATACTACCTTAACCTAAAAATGTTTCTGCACAGAGAGGAAAACAATCAACAAAATGAAAAAGCAACCTACTAAATGGGAGAAGATATTTGTAAATTATATATTTACATAATATATAATTATGTAGGTAGGGGGTTGAATCCAAAATATAAAAAGAATCTATATAAATCAATAATGACAGCACAAATTCAATTAAAAGATGGGCAGCAGATCTGAATAGACATTTTTCCAAAGAAGATATATATAGATGGGCAACAGACACATGAAAAGATGCTCAAAATCACTCATCAACAGGGAAATGCATCACGAGGAGATTTACCATATACCTGTCAGAATGACAATTCTCAAAATAACAAAACAAGTGTTGGCAGTATGTGAAGAAAGGTACACCTGCATGCACTATTGGGAATGTCAACTGTTAAACAATATAAAGCTTCTTCAAAAAATTAAAAATAGAGTTATTTGGGGCACCTGGGTGGCTTGGTCAGTTAAGTGTATGACTCTTGTTTTTGGCTCAAGTTATGATCTCAGGGTTATGAGACTGAACCCTGTGTCTGGCTCCACAATGAGTGTGGAACCTGCTTAAGAGTCTCTCTCTCTCTCTACCTCACTATAATAAATAAATAAATAAATAAATAAATAAATAAATAAATAAATAAAATCTAGCAATTCATCTACTTGATATGTATCTGAAGAAAACAAAAACACTAAATTTGAAAAGATATGTCCACCCCTATGTTCATTGAAGCATTATCTACAATAGCAAAGATGTGGAAACAACGTAAGTGTCCATCAATGGATCAATGAATAAAGAAGATGAATGGGGGCGCCTGGGTGGCTCAGTGGGTTAAAGCCGCTGCCTTCGGCTCGGGTCGTGATCCCAGCATCCTGGGATCAAGCCCCGCATCGGGCTCTCTGCTCTGCGGACAGCCTGCTTCCTCCTCTCTCTCTCTGCCTCTCTGCCTACTTGTGATCTCTATCTGTCGCATAAATAAATAAAATCTTAAAAAAAAAAAAGAAGATGAATGAATAAAGAAGTTTTATATATATATAACATATATATGATATATATATGTATATATATATAACAGAATATTACCCAGCCATGAAAAAGAACGAATCATTGCCACTTGCAACAACAATAGCTTCATGGTATTATGCTTAGTGAAATAAATCAGACAAAGACAAAAGTTACAGGTTGAATAAAAAAAAGAAAGAAAGAAAGGAAGAGCAAACAAAACAAAACAAAACAAAACCCAGACTCATAGATACAGAGAACAAATGGTAGGTTCCCAGTGCAGGTGAGTGAAATAGACGAAGGGATTAAAAAGTACAAATTCTCAGTTATAAAATTATTAAATTGTAGGGATTAATGTACAGCGTGGGGAATTTAGTTAATAATGTGTCAACTTCATATGGTGAGGTGTTGACTAGACTTGCTGTGGTGACCATTGCAAATGTGAAATCACTATGTTGTCACCTGAACCTAATTATAATATGCTATGTCAATTACACCTCAATAATTATTTTTAAAAGAAGAAACCAACCCCTCTAAAATAAATAAATAAACAAACAAATAAATAAATTATTGTGGTCCTCTTTTTCTTTCTTAGCCTCTATAACTTCTGGGTCAATAATGGTATTTTTAGAAAAGATTTTATTTATTTAATTGAGAGAGAGAGAATGAGAGAGAAAGAGCATGAGAGGAGAGAGGTCAGTGGGAGAAGCTGACTCCCTGCCAAGCAGGGAGCCCCATGTGGGACTCAATCCCGGGACTCCAGGATCCTGAGCCGAAGGCAGTCGCTTAACCAAATGAGCCACCCAGGTGCCCAATAATGGTATTTTTAATAAGATTATTTAGTGTTAGTATTTTTTATTACTCTATTCCTTGAGTAAGTTAAAGAATGACAACATGCTTTAAAAAATATGAGTGTTTTGAAGTGTCCTAATTAAATATATTTGATTTGCATAACTTACTAGACTGTTGAAAAGATGTTTTGGAACTATTTACATTTTAGATTTAAGGGAATGTCATTATGAATTGCTTAGACATTTTATTCAATTTCACTTGATAGAAAGCTGAAAGCACCACTAAGAACCATAGCATAGATTTGGTGTGCCCACCAAAGTTCTCGTTTGGTGAAGTATAGGTTTTTCATGATAGAATCCATTAAATTGCTTTCTATTTGGTTAATCTATGAATATGTATCTTGGTTGGTCAACTAAATTTGGTGGAAGTGGGTGATAATATATTTTTCTGTATCTACCCATCATGGTAATAACGACACAGTCGAAATTCAAGAAATACCTAGTAGAGGTCATTTCATTAAGTACTTCTATTGCAATAACAACAGTGAGCTTTACCTCCAGTTATTAAATCACAAAGAAAAACACCCATGAATTCTAAAAATAACAAATATTGTTTGAACCTTTGGATTTCCTTTAAAGAATATCTGTGTTAATGTGCTAAAAAAAATTTTAAATCATTTTTAAATGTTTTAGAAGACAGAAACATTTTTTAAAAATGTTTTAGAAGACAGAAAGTCATGAAAATTAGTTTATGTCCAAAGAAATGACTCCCAAAGGGTCAAAAATAAGAGGTTTAAACCCAAAAAGAAGGTAAGTATGTGCAGGGATGTTCCCAAGTAAGTACCAGGAGTGTGAGTCTCCTCACAGAAAGGAATCAAAACAATCTGCCAACCACAGATTTATATCCTGAATCTCTACCTGAGAAATAATGCTTTAACTAGGATATCATCAAGATTAGAAAGACAGAAAATAGATTCTGTCTGTACCCTGAAGCCAAAGAACATCATCACTAAAAGGAAATTATTCCAAAAGCAATGTATTTAGAAAGATGAATATCTGTACTTTAAGAATTGGTGGTTCAAAATTTGTTCTGGAGCATCACATTTTATATATTTTATGTATGGCTACTCATACACTAATCCATCACAGAAATCAACAGCGAATGTTGAAATATAAATTGCTAAAATTCAGAATATGATTTTCAAGTTCAAGGACTAAAAATTTGGTTTGTGGGAATTGCCATTCAAATGTAACAGTGTTTATGAGGCACCTGGGCCACTCAGTAGGCTGTCTGCCTTTGGCTCAGTTCATGATCTCAGGGTTCTGGGATCAAACCCCAAGAGTGGCTGCCTGCTCAGTGTGGAGTCTGCTTCTCCCTCTTCCTCTGCCCCTCTCCCCAGTTTGTGCTTTCTTTCTCTCTTTTTCTCAAATAAATAAATCTTTAAACAATGCAGCACTGTTTAGAAAGCAATGAATAAGCATTTTCTCAAACACATCATAAAATGACAGCTATGGGTGTTCTAAAGAATTTTGAAAAATTAAAATGTATAGTGTTGTAGCGAAAAGGGTTGACAAGTGATGGTCAGAAGACACACATTCAAGTCTTCCCACTTCTTTGGAAACTTAGATGATTTAAAGTTCATGAGTTTAAGCTTTTAATGTGAAAAATGGAGATAGTATTTGCCCTACATAGATCACAGGATTCTAGTGGAGACAAGAATCTATGAAGATAATAACTATAAAATTCTTCTGGGCATGAGGTGAAGAACATTTAAAATGCTTTAGAATATTAAGGATATAACTAGTATCTGGCACAATGCACTATATAGCCCAGGTGATCAAGGGAACACTTCGCATCCTTTCTTTTGCTTTTATTACAGCATTACAATGAAGCAGTTAAGTAGAAAATATTATAGGAAGATTTATATTGAATCTCAAAGTTGTCCAACTCATGACAAGATAAGCTCATTAAATTGCATTATAGGATAGGGAACAAAGCCCAGGGTCCCTATCTCCTTGTTCAGAGGTTTTGCCCTTTACCCGGAATTCCTTTCATGGACCAATCAGCTAGTGGAAAAGGGCGTCTATGGTGGGACCAATGAGAGGGTAAGTCTGTGCAGAGAAAGGGAGATTGAAGTTCACAGGCCAGTGGCACCAGCGCATTAGAAAAGCATTAGAACAACGAATCTCCACTTAGAGGCAGCATTTTTTCCCCAAACTCCTTACAGGGTCTTTTTGCGCAGCTCCAAGAAGACTGTTCATCTGCCCATCTGGCCAGATGAAGAGCAAGGGGATTGTTTCATCAAAAGAGAGAGCCTTAGAGAAAGGAAATGGTGAATAAAAGGCTGAATCCCGAGGATTACAAATGTGTTTGAACTGCCCTGGGAAGATCAGAAGGGAGCAGTGGTGGACGCTTTAATGCCTGTCCCACAAGGTGCACCATTTTTTTTTTTTAAGAAGGCAGTGAAGGAGGGTTTGGGGAGGAGGCACTCTGCTAAGAGGCTTGTGTTCATAAGATCACAGAGCTACAAGCCAGAGCTAACAACAACAAACACCAGGTGCATCTGAATTATCAAAGCAAACAAACATGACATCATGCTCAATTCCACCATGCTGTTATTAGCACCCAAAAAAAAAAAAAAAAAATCATAGCTCCCAATTTAACCAGTCTAAATCCTGAGGCCATCCAGCAAGAATCCTTCCTCCTGTTTCTTGAATTCGTGTATGATACGTGTAACTAGAGAATTTTTCAAGACAGGCTTTCCATTAGCAATGCCCAGGGAGAAACAAGATATCCCCGGCTGCCTAGAGTTTACCTAAAGAGAATTCACCTACATTGAGGAACCCACCCCCCACCCAGGGTTTTGTGTCTGCCCCCTAGAGGAGAGCTAGCCTTGCTGGCCTTTTGGAACCACAAATTTCGATTGTTCCCTGGTCCTGTATTATCTGGAAAGCTGGTGCATCCCTTGTGAAGTTGAGCGCTAAACTCCTTTGCCCACAGCCACCCTGGAAATTGCCTAGGTTAGCTCTTTCTACCAGTGGAAGATCCAGATTAGTTTCCAGTAAGCTTGCCAAGATGAGGGAAAAAGGAAAACACTTAAGTTGGAGTTGGGGGTCTCAGATTGAGGTTTAGTAGGTGGTACAACTGCCCTTGTCCACATGACTCAGTCACTTGATTCTGGATGGTGAGTGTGTGTCTAGCTCTCTTGTCAAAGCATGGCTTAACGAAAGCATAATCCCGACAAGAACAAACTTCTTCCTGAAGCAATTCCGTTAAGACGCCGTCCCAAAGTGACTGACCCCCAGGGAAGGGCATAATATCCCAAGCAATTGACTCACAGTTTTTGAAATATAATATTAAAAATAAAGTGAAAAGGAATTCCTTCATTGAACATGTAAAACCAGAAAATATAGGGAAGAATATTAGCTTTTCTGGGTGATTGCACTCTTTCTCCCCTTATCTATTTAAGCTTTTCTTCTACTCCCCAAATTTAAATTCAACAATTAGTATGAAAAGTCAGAAAAGGACTTAGAAGACTAATATTAGATCCACAATACTCCGGGAGTCTTGTGTGCATACCCTTTCTTCAGTGTCCCAAAGAGTATACATAAAAGTACGTAATACATGGGGTGTCTGGCTGACTCAGTTAGACTTCTGACCCTTAATTCTGGCTCAAGTCAGGGTTGTGAGATCGAGCCCCAGACTGGGACTCATGCTCCTCTGCTTGAGGATTTTCTCCCCCTCTCTCAGCATCTTCCCCTGCTCAGGCTCTCTCCCTCTCTCTGATATAAATAAATAAACCTTTAAAAAAAGTACATAATAGTACTTAATATGTAATATGTATAAAAAGGACATGAGCTTTCCCCCTTCCTAGCAAATTGTTCATTTCCTTATCCTAGCCCTTAAATTCAAGCATACGATCCAAAAAGTAGAACACCATGTATACCCAGCTAAAAGGAGAAAATAATTCATAAATATTTTGAAGTGTTAATTCATGATGAATACAAATATGGAGTCTAGGAACAGTCTGGATTCAAAGTCTAGCTATGCACTTATTCGCGATGTTATCTTGGCTAACTCACTCCATCTCCCATGCCTTATTTCCTTCACCTATAAAATAGGGAAAATGATGATAATGGTAGTGTCTGTCCCATTAGTTGGCTGTAGGAACAAGATGAGTTATCTAATGCAGAGGACTGAGAACATTTCCCGGAACCCAGTCATATCCAAGCACTCAGTAAATACTGAGCTCAAATGTCATCATTTTAAATTTCACTAAACTTTTGATTCCCAAGTTTCCTTTTTTAATAGAAACTGTGATAGAAACACAGTAATTGTGAATGCTGTAGTGGTCATCTAGACATTAAAAATTTAGTCATTTATTTGAGTAGATGGTGGCCCGCTATTTAGAGATGAGAACAAGACTGACTTGGAAGTCTGTGTTGAGTGTAAGGCAATATATATTGGTTCTAGGGGTGTCTGGGTGGCTCAGTCAGTTAAGTGTCTGCCTTTGGCTCAGGTCATGGTCCTGGGTCCTGAGATTGAGCCCCATGATAGGCTCTCTCCTCCTCAGGAAGTCTGCTTCTCTCTCTGCCCTCCCCCAACCCTTCTCGTGCTATCGCTCTCTCTGTCTCTTTCTCTCAAATAAATTAAAAAAAATCTTTTTAAAAAGCAAGTTCTATATACATATATCTATTTAGTCAGGAAAGTGGAAAATTAATGATTCAAGTAATTTGTATGAGAAAAAGCAGGGATTGGAGGACAATCCTTTCACTTCAATCTTCTAGCTAGACCAGTATTTTTGAATAGTTAAAACCCAAAGCCACTTGCTCTACATAGTATGGATTTTGCACAAGGCTGAATATCTAAAAACTGGGTCCAGTAATGCTGGTAAAATTAATTTAACCAAGATTTGAAAAGCCAGGCTATGTAATTTATATAAACTTATCAAGACAGTTTGTGGACAGACTTCATGGCAGCCATGATCATGCCAAATAAAACACAATACAATCAGCACATTTTCTATCACCCTCCCCAAGCTGGAAAGAGTCTTGTAGACTGATTAATTTAACTAAAGTCTTCAACAGCTTAAAGAAGTCTGATTCGGATGTAATAAAAATTTATTGGCATTACTGATTTCACAAACGTCAGCTGCTTTAGCATGCCCCGCACTTCAAAACCAGCTTTGAAGACCAAATTACTTTCTACCTGTAAATATATTTTAAGAAATCATAGTTAATAATCAGGGGCTGCTGTTTTCATGGTCTTTCCAAAGCCAATATTTACAGCTTTCATCTTACCTTCTTCTGTAATTCATGGTCTTCTTTTAAGAGATTGAGATCACAGTCCATAGGGCAGGGACCAATTTTATTAGAAATGCTTCCTAGGGTTAAAAACAAAAGGTGGAAAAAAATATATTGCAGATTTTCACCTCAGAGGATATGTAAGTTTATGCTACTGTAATCTAAGAGTTTATATAAAGCCTGACAAATGGGGCTAAAATAAAGAATTGTTAAGAAGGAAGCTCTAAGATGTTCTTTCCTCCACAATTTTAATTCACTCAATGTATGAACTTCAAGTAGAACTCTACCAATGGCCACACCACAGGGATACAATTTATAAGCAGCAGCTGTGTCTGATCTGCTTTCCTACCCACATCCAGGTAGGATTCTCCATTATCGGCTATTTTCCCGAGTTTTCGAAGAGACTCCTCTGCACCTTCCTTAGTCTCAAGGTATAAAAAATTCTGTTCTCTGTCTCAGTACCCAGTATTTTCCCTCTGAGCTGTCTTTTCCATGTTGTGCGTGATTTATTTTATACCAGTTTCTCAGCCTCAGTGCTATTGATATTTGGGACTGGATAATTCTTTGTTATGGAGGCTGCCCTGTTTTGTAAAATGTTTAGCAGCATTTCTGGCCTCTACCCACTAGATGCCAGCAGTAGCTTCCACCTCTCCACCCCCTCTACATTTTTCACAACCAAAAATGTCTCTGGGCATTACCAAATATCCCCCGGAGGACAAGACATTCCCAGTTGAGAACCACTGTCTAGATCAAAAACTCTCTGCAAAACAAAACAAAATAAAAAAACAAAAAACAACAACCAAAAACCCTCTTTTCGGGCAATGTGTCTTGTTCATCTTTGTTTCTTCTTCTACAGTGTCTAACAGGGCCTGAAATACTGTGCTTACAATACTGGTTTATTATTATTATTATTATTATTATTATTATTATTATTTGAGAGAGAGAGAGAGTGAGAGAGAGCTAGAGAGCACAAGCAGGAGGAGCGGCAGAGGGAAAAGGAGAAGCAGATGAGCCGAAGGCAGGTACTTAAATGACTGAGCCACTCAGATGCCCTAATACTGTTTCTTAAATTTATCATTTAAACCATAATTGGTTTATCAACCAATTAATCCATCTCATAAAGTTGACCCATCTTTTTTTTTTTTTTTAAACCATAAGCAGCCAAAGTCTTGCTGCTTGTCCTCTTCTCCCCCTCCAAGAATTAAACATTATCATCCCCTGGCCCTTAGGAATTGCACTTGAGGACATTTTTTTAATGAGATTTCCATAGGGTAAATGTTTTAGGACCTGGTCTCCATGTCAGCATGCTTTAGGAAACTTTTTCTCCCTAAAGATGACCCAGCCAGCCTCTTCACCCCAGTCGAGGTCTATGTGGCTCATGCATTTTGAACAGTGATGGTTTCTTTGTATTTTCTGACTCTGCTCCTGGTTGATGGCACTGAAGGCAAATATCAACAAATGTCCTTCTTCAGGTAGAGTCTGACGGGTCAGGTGCCCCTTGTGCGAGAAGTCTGGCACTTTAGTCTATTGAGTTGAGTGTGCTGTAAATTATTAAAAGAGCTTCCTTGGGTCTAAAACAGAATTCATTTATAGTGAGGATGATATGGCCAAAATCAAGATAAGAAAGAGAAGAGAAGGGAAGGAAGTGAAATTACATTTTAAATATACCATTCTTTTAAAAGAGTGAAAATTTAAATTTACAGCACATAGCTGGTAGGTGGAATAACAAATATGAAATAATAATAGAATGAATTTTTAGTGTTTTCGCACAACTACATATGTATTATATTGCTTACTACACATACACTCATACAAAACTGTTAAAAGAGCTGTCATTACCTCATACCACAGACCTGGAAATTGAGACTCAGAGAGATCAAAGAACTTGCACAAATCAGACAGCTAAAAATCTGAAATTTAAGCCCAGTTTCATTTGACTTCCAAGCCCATACATTTAACCCTTCTTTTGCATCTTAGGTGAGAACCATACCCCATTTCTACTTATACGTATTTTTTAAATGTTGAACAATATATTCATTTTTTTATTGCTGCTGGAACATTTTCCACCAACTTAACGACTTAATATTCATTTAAGTATTTTGCAGGTCAGAAGTCTAGGCAAGCATGGCCCAGCTGGTTCCACTTCTTCCAAGTCTTACCAGGCCAAAGTCAACATATCAGTGAAGGCTGCAGGTCTCATCTGCGTCTTGGGATCCTCTTCCAAGCTTGCTGGTTGTTGGCAGAATTCATTTCTTTCTCGTGCTTTCCTTGCAGTCTCCTTTAAGCCAACAACCATGGGACGCATCCTGATGTTTTGAATCTCTACCAGCCTGAGAAAGTTCCATCCATTAAAGGTTCATGTGATTATATTAGGGGCACCCAGATCCTCTCTCTCATGATGTGTACAGCTTCTGGGGATGAGTGCTTAGACATCTTTGAGAAACCAAGTTAGAAATCCTGCCTACAGGAACAATCTCTGACATAATGGAATTTATATTGCTTTATGTTAAAATGTGGTATGCTGTGTGTGTCCAGGTAATAAAGTCCCGACCAAAGAGATAGTCTTCTCAAAGTCTTCAACATTTTCTTTGTTCTTACATAAATGTTCTCTGCTCCAAAGCCTATTTTCTAATGTGTAAAAATGTATATAGTAAATGCTACACATTAGATAATTATTAATACACACTTCCTATAATATATACCTTATGTAACATCTACTATACATTGTATAAATGTATACATAATACAATTCTTATCAAATTCTGATCATACTGTATATGCAATTCTTATCCTTTTTTACACTTATATTGTTTCATTATTAAATATTCCTCAAAGTCTGATTTTTAATCACTGCATGATAGTATATGATTTGGTTTTGTTTAACCAGACCCCTTTGGTTGGATATTTACATCATATTGAACAAATTTCACAAAAAAATCTTAATTTTTATCTGTGCTTATTTTCACAAATGAGTATGTAAGATCAGGAATAATAAATTGAACACTTAGGATTCACAAAAAGAACTATCAAATTTCAATCTGTGGTCAGCAATGTAGGAGAGTATCCAATTTACCCACATGCTTGCCAAAATGGACTCTCACTGTATTTTTTAGCTTGTCGTCCTTGGTAGACAAAACTATAACATTTCATTGTTATTTTAATTTGCAATCCTGTAATTCTAAAAAATGTGAAAACTTTTATGTTTGCTGAGCACGTATGCTTTTTATGTTGTAAGCTGCCTTCTCCCCGGTTTTTTTCAGTTGGAATATTTAACATTTTCTTTAAGATTTTTGTCTTTCCTATCAAAGATGTTAATTGTTTGCCTGGTACATAGGTTCAAAATATTTTTCTGTTTGCAGTTTACCTTTTAATTTCCTTCTTTTTTTTTTTTTTCCTTTTAAGATTTATTTATTTATTTATTTGACAGAGAAAGAAAGAGAGAGAGCACAAGCAAGGGGAGAGGCATGCAGAGGGAGATGGAGAAGCAGGCTCTCTGCAGAGCAAGGAGCCTGATGCAGGACTCAGTCCCATGACCCTGGGATCATGACCTGAGCATAAGGCAAATGCTTAACCAAGCCACCCAGGCGTCCTACCTTCTAATTTCTTTGAGGTGTGTGTGTGTGTGTGTGTGTGCACGCAAGATGTGGTTTTCAACATTATATAAACATGAGTATCAGTGTTTTTCCTTTATTGTTTCTTTTTTTGTTTATAAGTTTACAAAATGTGTCCACACTAGATAGTCAAATGAAGTGTACAGAAACAAACTATAAATAAGTAAAGAACTCATGGGGTTCTACATGATTTTCTTTCGAACTTCCTCCCACTGCCATTCAGGTGAGCAACGAACCATGGCCCTGGAAGTCCTCCTAACACCCCAGGGCTAGACAAGCAAATAGAGCCAAACTTCATTGTCTTAAAGAATTCCTTCCCCTTATTTCCTATCCCTTTTCACTACCTTGCCAAGCCACCGAGACTCAAAATTTCTACCATGAGTCTTCCTTCTCTACTGAGACTCACAGCTAATCATTTGCCACTTTGTCTTTGACTTTGTTAAGAAGATTTTATAGCCATTCCTTCCTCTTTTCAACCATAAACATGACTTTGACCTTCTTCATTCTCACGTACAGGCAAATAGATAGATGGATACACAGATAGATACAGATAAGCAGTGACTTTTAACTAAAACAGAATTATGCCTGTACTTCTGTTCATAACTGTTTTTTTCCTCACATAATAAGAAATCATGGTCATATCTAGTCATAAAATACATATCTAACTACATTTTATTTTTTTTTAAAGATTTTATTTATTTATTTGACAGACAGAGATCACAGGTAGGCAGAGAGGCAGGCAAAGAGAGAGGAGGAAGCAGTCTCCCTGCTGAGCAGAGAGCCCAATGCGGGGCTCGATCCCAGGACCCTGGGATTATGACCTGAGCCGAAAGCAGAGGCCCAATCCACTGAACCACTCAGGTGCCCCTCTAATTACATTTTACTTAAAATGAATTTTTCCCTTGGTCTTCCTTCTTATCTTCCATCCACATTCCCCTAACACCTCTCCATTCCACCTGCTCCCCATAAACCACTCTATTTTCTCCATGCTCATTTAACCAGATATATACATGCACACACATATATGAACATAGGGACACACACATTGATAAAGGTATTTTTCACTGTTACACAAAAAGGAGATTATATATTGCATATACCTACCTATACCCTTTTTCACTCAACAATGTCTGATGGAATTCCTTTTGAGTCAATAACTATAGCTCTAATTTATTAGGTTGAATGGCTGTATAGCATATTATCCTGCAAATGTAGCATGATTTATTTTACCATTCCTTACTGATGACATTCATTTATCTTCATTTTTATATTTTTTATATTCTTATCAAAAAGAAAGCTACCATAAAATCCATGTACTTGTATCCATCCATACAAATCTTTTTATTCCTGTGGATGGATTTCCATGGTGACATTGCTGGGTCAACAAGTTGATATATTTTAAATGTTAATAGATGCTGTCTAATGGCTTTCCAAAAAACTTATATATATACATATATATACATATTATATATGTATATATGTATATACATATATAATATATAATAACTTATGTATATAAGTTATTATATATATATTTCTTATCTCATCATTATATATATACATATACATTATACATATACATATATATACATATACATACATATACATATACATACATATATATACATATACATATATATACATATATATGTATATATATAATGATGAGATAAGAAATCCTTGAATTCAATCTTTCTCCATTAAATCAGAGAAACAATGCTATATTATTTAAATTTTTAAAAATAGATTAAATTCTAATTTATTACCCAACATATGGTCTACCTTGCAAAATAGTCTGTGTTTCCTTGAAAGGAAAGTATATGTTGCTGTTTTTAAGTGAAGAGTTTTGTAAATATCAATTTGATCAAGTTGGTTCATAGTGTCATTCAGATCTTATATATCCTTCTTGATTTATATCTTTGCATTTTCTTGATGATTAGTGATATTGAACATCTGTGCATCTTTTTATGTACCTGCTGGCCATCTATATATCTACCTTGGGAGATGTCTATTCAGATTCTCTGCCCATTTCTTAATCAGATTTTTTGGGGGGTATTGAGTTCTATAAGTTATTTATATATTTTGGATATAGTCTCCTATCAAATATATCATTTTTAAATATTTTCTCCCATTTGGTAGATTGTCTTCATTTCATTTCATTAGTGGTTTCCTTTGCTATGCAGCAGTTTTTAGTGTAATGTAATCCCACTTGTGTGTTTTTGTCTTCTTTGTTTGTTTTGTTTTTGTTTCCTTGGCTTTTGGTACCAAGTTCAAAAGTCATCATCAAGAGCAACATCAAAGTTGGGGTGCCTGGGTGGTTCAGAGGGTTAAAGCCTCTGCCTTCGGCTCAGGTCATGATCTCAGAGTCCTGGGATCGAGCCCCACATCGGGCTCTCTGTTCAGCAGGGAGCCTGCTTCCCTTCCTCTCTCTGCCTGCCTCTCTGCCTACTTGTGATCTCTCTCTGTCAAATAAATAAATAAAATCTTTAAAAAAAAAAAGCAACGTCAAAGAGCTCATCACCTGTATATCTCTAGTTTTATGGTTTCAGGATATTTCATGAATATTTAATCTCTGTCATTAAGAGCATATTTAAGATTGTTGTAGCTTCCTAATAATTTGCCCCTTTCATATTTGTCTCAAAGTTTACTCT
The DNA here is from genome assembly GCA_003697995.1 of Taxidea taxus jeffersonii. Classification (NCBI taxonomy): domain Eukaryota; kingdom Metazoa; phylum Chordata; class Mammalia; order Carnivora; family Mustelidae; genus Taxidea; species Taxidea taxus. The sequence continues at coordinate 5,201 of RCUC01129571.1, read as the reverse complement.
CAGATTTCTAATATGAGATATTAATGTGACCACACTAGTTCTCTTAGGTATAGCATTTCCATGGTATATATTTTTCTGTCCTTTCATCTTCAGATTTACCATACAGCTCTTGTGGACAGCATACAGTGGAGTCTTGCCTTTTGATTTAGGTTGACAATCCCTGCTTTTTAATTTAATTATTTAGTCTTGAACATTTTATGCAATTATTTATATGGTTGAGTTTGTCTACCATCTTGTTATTCACTTTTTGCTTTGTGCCTTTTGCTTCTTTGTTCTTCTGTTGAGGCTCTCGACTACTTTTGTGTTACATACATATGTTTTTAGTACTATATCTTCTTTTCTCCATTTTTCCCTTTCTTTTCTCCATCATTTTCTATTATTTCTGCATCTTTGAGGTTGTTTTACTAGTTAATCTAGGACTAATAGCATGAATTTTTAAATTATCCAAGTCTATTTATAGTCAGTATTGTAGAATTTCATACTTCACACCTGACATTCCCATTGTCCACTTCATACCTCTCACTTCATAAATAATAAACTCTTAACAGTATGATTCTAGCTCCCACCCCTCATCCTTTGATCTATTGTTATCATGTCTTTTATCAGTACATGGTTTACAACCTCATCTCACAATGCCATTTTATTTTGTTTAAATAGTTACATTTTAAGAATATTATTAGACAAATGAGTCTTTAGTATTTACCTCTATATTTGCCATTTCTGGGATATCATCATTCTCCTGTGTAAATCATCTTATAACATTTTCCTACATCCTAGAGAACATTCTCTAGCTTTGTTTGTTTATAGTGCTGGTCTGCTGGAGAAATATTTTTTCAGCTTTCCTTCATCTGAAAATGTCTTCATATCAATCTTAATTTTTGAAGGATATTTTTGCTAGGTACAGAATTCTTGATTGACATTTCTTTCCTCAGTGATTGAAATAAGTCATTACATTGACTTCTAATCTCCATTGTTTCTGATGACAATGTTGGCCATTTTTCATATGATTGTTCCATTGCATATAATGTTTGTCATTGTATATTCTTCCCTCCTCTGTCATAGATTAATTGACCTTATGTGGGTTTATTTTGGGAGACTCTATCCTGTTCCATTAATCTATGTGTCTATCTTTGCACCAATACCATATTGTTTTGATTATTACAACTTTGTGGTGTATCTTGCTGGACTGTGATACCTACAGACTTGTTTTTCTTAGGAATGCTTTGGCTATTCAGGATCTTCTGTGGTTCCATATAAATTTTATATATTTTAAAACTAAAAAAAATTTTAGTTTTCAAAGAATGTTGTTGGTATTTTGACAGTGATTGCATTGAATCTGTATATTGCTTTGGGTAATGTGGACATTTCAACAATATTAATTCTCCAACCATGAGCATGGAATCTCTTTTCATTTGTTTGTGTTATCTTCAATTTCTTTCATCAATGTTTTCTAGTTTTCAGAGTATAGATCTTTCTCCTCTTTGGTTAAGTTTATTTCTGGGTATTTTACTCTTTTGGGGACAGTTGTAAATGTTCTTTATTCCTAATATATAGACTTTGGGCATCTTAATTTGCTGTCAAATTGATAAGAGGTATTAAATGCTTTTCCTGGTTTGAATGTCATCTCCGTTTCAGTTCTAGTATTTCTGTTCTATTTTCAGGCTCACCTAGCAATACAGACTTCTGGGTTTCCTTCTGCATATCTCTCTTCTGTGTTCTACTCTGCAGACCCCAGCTACTTCAGTTAACCTGAATGTCAAGCTCAGTCAGTGAAACTCCCTGCTAGGATTCCACATCCCTGCTCTACAGACAGAATACTGTGTCCAGGTTAGAAAGCCAAGGCTTGCCTCAAGACTTCTCTTCTCTCAAGGATCAGGAAGTCTGGTGCTTCCTGAGGGCCAATGCCCAGAACACTACTTCATACATTCTCTCCAGTATAATAGTTGATTATAGCAGAAGAGTTACTCTGTTATAGCTAAAACTGGATATTGTGATACTGTTTAAGTTTTTGATTAAAAAGTATAAATGGATATATTCATTTATCATGGGCTAATTAACACCCATGTTTATGTGTTAGTAATACAACTATAGGTTAATTATTTCAAAAGTTCACTTTATTTTATGGAGCTATTACTCAATTAATTCTCAGATCCACTTATATTGAGAAAAGGACAAAATGTTTACAAATAAGATTAACCTGCTGATGCCTTTGGAATGTGTCAGCTAGGATCACCTAGAAAAAACAAATGGAACAGTCATATTTTTAATAATGTATGAGGTGCACAAGGAAAACACTTGTCAAAACTGTTATGTTATGGTACCTATGTACATATAAATGCAGATGTTTATAAAAGTGTGTTCTCCCTGTGTTGTGCTAATCTTTTTTTACTTGGCATATTCTTAATGGCTTTCCAAATGACCTTTGTAAAATTAATTAAGGATCTGACACTATCCTTTGGAGAAATACAAGAAAGAATGCAGCTTATAATAACTTTTGCAAGAAAAGATCCAGAAAATGACAAATCAGAGAAAACATTAATACTAAAAAAAAGAAGAAAAAAAATTTAAAGTGGAACTAACTGAAAAATGTTGTCTTTTTGTCAGTAATATTTTTGTGTGTCTCTGAAATTCCATTTTCCCTTTATTTTCTAGATCATTGTCTTTATTACTTGAGATCATATAGATTTCTCAAAACAATTTACTAAGAAAATACACCACAATTTTTCAAGAGCTCCAACAGTGAGAGGCATCCCAAATTAAACATTAATAAAATGTACAGAAAATATGTGTAAAAATATAAATACAAAGAATCTAGAAAAATGTCTGCAATAGACAGGATGGAAATCTAAAAAGAAATTAAATTTAGTTGTAATACATTTTCTATTCTTTTCTTTGAGAAAATTACTACTGAAGTGAGGAATTTTTCCCCCTGTAATTTAAATGTTAAGCTGCCAGATGTGTGTCTCATGCTTGAAGAGTCGAAGCTTTGCATTATTTAGCATATTAAGAATCACAGAATTTTAAAAAGGGCTCCTTTATTGCCTCGAGGTTCTAATTAAGTAAACCTTAGCCTGGTACATTTAAAACTTGCAATACAAGAGATTTTGCTCTTTTTTCCCCTGTACTCAAGTCACATCTATGCAATAAATATAGAAAATCTTTAAGATATATAATTTTTCTTTTGCTTGAAGAATTAAAGCTATCTATTATTTTAAGAAGTTTTTAATAGAGGCCAGCAATCTAGAAGACAACTAAGGGTTCGAAATACTTTTTAATCATGGCAAGTTGCTTGCCTTATTTATACCAAAGCATATGTGTTTCATAAAGGCAGTGCTATACTATCAGTCTTACCCTTTCTCCCTCACTTCCACTGCCTCTGCTGTGGCCTCACCCATTCTCTTGTCAGACAAAGGCGATTCTAAGAAGTAACAAGATCATAGGTTTGGGGCTCATACGGTGTTTCTATGTGTTTCTGTATGTGTGTCTGTCTGTGTTAAACAGATGATCACGTGGCACTGATTAGTTGCTCTTTCACCAGTTTGCGGAGAGAGTCCCAGCAGTTTCTGTGAAAACCGTAATCATGTGGAAGTTCTGTAGGCATGCGACATTCATAAATCATACCCTTAAATACAGTTATTTTTGCCATTTTAGAAAATGTCAAAGGTGTCAACTCTGTCCAAATATACCGCTTAACAGTGACTATTTTAGTAAATTGACTTGAAACGCATTCAGCTAACTGACAGTTAAAAGTACATAATCTAGTTCACAGTACAAATGAACGGCTTAAAGGCCAAAAGAAGCACGAAAGTATGAATTCTCAGTGACATATTGCAGTGACCCTGGCTGCAGCCACAGACCAAAATCTTAGCATGGCTTATCTACATTAGAAATAGATGCCTCAAATTTTTGGAATGTGATTTTTTTAGTATCTAGTTTCTAGTTAAGAAAAAAAAAAAACAAACTCTTTTAACCACTTTTAAAGAGATGACCCAGTCTCTATTTGAGGATACAGTGAACAAACTAGAAATTACATAAATTCAGGTAATAAGTTGACAACATTCTTGCTAGCAGCAGGGTTTCAACCTATAAACACTAACTTCTCAGATGCTACAAACTTAAATAGATAAAGGTTTGTCATAACCTCAAGAAACAAGAAATTCTCTTCTCTTCTCTTCACAGGAAGAATAAATGCACCAACTGATCTTTAAATTTAACTGTTGACAAAGGGCAAGTATCATAAAATTGGAGCTTAGGTTTGGCCAGGATTATTTCCTCCAAAGTCTAAAGTGCTGGGTAAGAGGTAAAAGGCATATTTTATGAATCGGTTTCTTGGAAATGTCAAGAAGTTTAATGTTTTCATGTTTGGAGATGTTTTAATATTATTGGCAGCAGAAATGCAGCAAAACCATCCCTACTTTCACTTCTATTCAAACCATTAAACCACAGTCTGTCCACATAGAACTTCAACTCAGGTGACACTTAGGTACTAGTCATGAATCTCAGCAGTTAGTGAATTGGTAATAACACATTATGCTGTGTACAGTCTTTTTCCATTTATGAAAACATTTGCATATGCTATTTATTTAATTCAAGCTATTTGATTAACCTTATTGCTGGCACAGAATGGCAAATATTTCTGCCATGATACCAAATCGAGCAGAAATCCCTGAGTATTTTCGCATTTTCAGGATAAAAATAAATTCATGCATGCATGCCTGCCTTGCCTAATAAAACATTACTGTAATGTAAGAACAGGAATATATTTGGTTATTCTAAGAATAAATTTTAAGCATCACCCATTTCTGCCATCCTTAAGAAGACTTTACTCTTTCATGAAAGTCTTTTTCATGAAAATATCTATTTTTCTTATTCTTAAATATATTAAACTCTCCATCTTAACCACAGTGAAAGAATTCAGAAATTTTAATATGTTTCTCATGAGCTTTCCTTGGTTATCATCCATTAACACTTCCACTGAACTTAGAACATCCAGAGCTACTTAGAATAATAAATTATTTTGCCCACTAATAAGTCCATAGTGTTAAAAGAAAATTACAGTAAGGATAGAGAGTCATTGCCCAATACCACAATTAATCATGATATAAACATACACAAGGATGTATCTAATATTATGGTAATCAACTCAATAATACAGGAGTGATTTAGTGAGTACCCAGTATATGTATCTTTTTTTTTTTTTT
>RCUC01129570.1:0-31751 GCA_003697995.1 Taxidea taxus jeffersonii | reverse complement strand
AATTATTGATCCCCAAAGAACTCCCTAAGTAAGAAGAAGAAGAAGAAAAGGAGGAGGGGGGGGAGAAGAAGAAGGAAGAAACACACACACAGAGAACTGTACAGCATCTTAGATCTGCACTTCAGAGAATGCCAACTGCATCACAGGCATAAAGGATACATGAAGATTAGTGGGTAGAGCCAGGATTGAAAGAATATCAAATGAACTGATTTCTCAAGTTCTTTTTTTTGCTAAGAAGTAATGGATTTTAGACTGAGATCTCCCTACTACAACAAATGAAAAAATCATAATGCTGAACATATATTTATCATATATTAGACACAGTAGTGATTTTCAGTCAAAGGCTGTACCATCCTTATGAGGAGCCTTGGAAATTTATAAGAGCATTTTTGTGGTCACCATGACTTACAGATACTACTGGTATTTAGTGTTGAGGTTCAGGGATGCTAAATGTCCAGGAATGATAAAAACAGTCCCAACAGTGGACGAATCTTCTTTGCTGAAGAGGACATAAAAATTGGTTATAAGATATAGTCTTTTCTGTTAGCCCCTATGGGCCTATATTTTTCATCATGGAAAAAAGGAAAATATGATAAGTATACCAACAGTATATATATTATGTGATGATTAATTTTATGGTCAATTTGGCTGGATCACAAGGAGGCCAGATATTTGGCTACATGTTGTTTCTATATGTCTGTGAGGGTATTTCCAAATCAAATTATTTCAATCAGTATCTGAATCAGTAGACTCAATAAGCTGGTCTCCTCCTCAGGGTGAGTGGGCATCACACAATCTGTTGAGAACCTGAACAGAACAAAAAGGCAGAGGAAGGAAGAATCTGGTTTTTCCTGTCTGATTGCTTGAGCGGCAACATCAGTCTTCTTTGGTCCTTGGTTCCCTTGGTTTTCAGGCCTTGGTGGTCAAACTGAATTTCACCACTGGCTTTCCTAGGCCTCTGGTTTACAGAGTACAGATTGTGGAACTTGTCGGCAAACTTCCTTATAATAAATCTCTTCCTATATATATCTAGGCTAGTTCTGTTTCTCTAGAGAATCCTTACTAATTTGTATTAAGAGTCAAATGTTCAGGGCGCCTGGGTGGCTCAGTGGTTTAAAGCCTCTGCCTTAGGCTGAGGTCATGAACCCAAGGTGCTGGGATAGAGCCCCGCATTGGGCTCTCTGCTCCATGGGGATCCTGCATCCTCCTCTCTCTCTGCCTGCCTCTCCACCTACTTGTGATCTCTGTCTGTCAAATAAATAAATAAAATCTTTTTAAAAAAGAGTCAAATGGTTTGTGTAGATGCTAAATACAAAAATGATTTAAAGGTTGAAAATATTAACAATGGGCTGGTGGGCAGAGGAAGAGCTATGACATTTTAGAAATTGACAGAAGAGTGAATTCTTAGGGATTTCACTCAGTGAAAATTTTGTGTCTCAAAATTTTTGTCTTGTAATCTTGTGACAAATTAGATATGTCTCTGGTAGTTATTGGGAAGTCTAGCTTTAAACTCAGGGCTATCTGATTCCAAAGCCCATTCATGTCTTCTCTACTCTACTCTGCTGCCTTTATTTATGATACTTTAGTACTGAAAATGCCCACATTCATTTAACAGTGAACCTATCCCCCTCCAAATCAGAAGTGACTGTTCTTCAGAGTTGACCCCATTCATTTCTGTTGGCCACCGCAGAGAATGTCAGAGGCCAGCTCTCCCTAGAATGCACTGGCAGAAAGTGTCCAGCTGTCAGCTTGGATGCTTGCCATGTCCTGCCTCCATGAACTCTGTAGTTTCTTCCTGTCCCCATAGATATCAAGATGCTGGAGGGATGGCCACACAAGCACGTTCTTCCTCACAGCGAGAAATCAAAGTCACTATGGTTATTCTAGACTCCAGCTTCCCACACTGCTATCCACCTGAATTTAAGAAAAAGAAGTTGCTAGAATAACAGGAAGAGCAAAGATGTCTGAGAGTGGGAGTACAGCATACCATTATGCCATATTTTTAGGTTGTTAACTTAATGCCAGAAAGGTTATTTCCTCTTGAGCTATGTTGCTTACTGAAGGTTTCTAGACACCAGGAAAACAGTCATGGGTTTGGTTAAGCTCCTGGAGAAACAGGAATCTTTTTGCCATGGACATGGTTTGCTCGAGTTGGAAATTTTGGCATAAATAACATAAAAACAGAACTGCATGTAAAAATAGCTAACTCCATCAAGTGTTACTAAACTATACTAAGTCTGTCAACAAGGGATTAAGAATAGAAACAAATATTTTGCCTTTTCTTCATGCATTCTTACTAAATTCTGGTGATCCTAAATCATTCCTTTGGTCCACTTTTCTTCTTAGGTTCCAAAGAGAAACAGTTAACCCTTTGTTCTACCTCATTTGACTCAATTCTCAGAATTTTTCTCAGTTCATTACTCAACTCTGTGGAATTCTGGGGAGTAAAGACTCAGATTCTCCAGAGCCTTTGCAATGAGCTAGCCCTCAGTTTCTCCCTCCCTTCCTGGCAGTAGATTCGCTGGGATAAAGATATTGCCTCTCATTGCTGGAGTGGAAGAGGGTGGGAAGGATGGGGTGGCTGGATGATGGACATCGGGGAGGGTATGTGTTTTGGGGAGGGCTGTGTATTGTGTAAGACTGATGAGTCACAGACCTGTATCCCTGAAACAAATAATACATTATATGTTAATAATACTAGAAAATAAAATAAAATAGACATTGCCTCTCTTCTGTGACTCTCTCTTAGACCTTTCTTAGTTTTCCTTTTCATGACAGAAGCTAAAAAGCTAACAGGCACATGGTACAAAGAAGTACGGGACACTGAGGCACAGAAGAGATTAGGTTATCTTCCCTTTCCACGGATTTCCTGACAGTGTGCCACCTTGGAAAAGATCAATGACTTCTTGTCTTGGTTTCTAAATGCCATTAAGAGCCCTGCATTGGGCTCCATGCTCAGTGTGGAGTCTGCTTGTCCCTCTCCTGCCGACCCTCCTGTTCAGGCTCTCTCTCTCTCTCTCTCTCTCTCTCTCTCTCTCAAACGAATAAACAACAAAAAATTTTTTAAAGAGTTTATTGGTCATGTAGATACTGGTTTTTTTTTCCCCTCTGATAACAAGACTAGGCCTAGCAACCTATTTTCACATATTAACAGATAGAGTTACTGTTTGAGGCAGCTTGTCCTTAGAACCAAAATCAAGCAAAACACCAGAACACAGCCTTTTACAAGACTGTTGAAGTAAAGTTTAACAAAGTGCCTTTTTTTTTTTTGACAGATGTCTGGGGTTTCTCATACTTTGCTGCCAAGCAGTTATCTTGTTCATTTTTTTTTAATTTTTTTTAAAGATTTTATTTATTTATTTGTCAGAGAGAGAGAGAACGAGCACAGGCAGACAGAGTGGCAGGCAGAGGCAGAGGAAGAAGCAGGCTCCCTGCCGAGCAAGGAGCCCGATGCGGAACTCGATCCCAGGACGCTGGGATCATGACCTGAGCCGAAGGCAGCCGCTTAACCAACTGAGCCACCCAGGCATCCCTTGTTCATTTGTTTTAAATCCTAAATCTGCATACTTAGGCAAGTACCACCAAGTATTTCTACCCATTCCCTGAGTTAATTCAGTCCACCACCACGCACCTCAGTGTGCTGTCAGGTTACAGAATGTCGCTCTTTAGAAGTTCTACATGGTGTCTCATTTGGTTAAGTGTCTAACTCTTGATCTCAGCTCAGGTCTTGATCTCAGGGTCCTGAGTTCAAACCCTGCATTGGGCTCCAGAGAGGCTGTTTAAAAAAAATTTTTTTTCCATTCACACCAAAGCATCTTGTGACTTCAGAAACTACAGGCAATGCCTCATCATGAACTGGCCAACTTCTATTAAGGCATATGCCATTCTTGAACACCCCCACCACCATTCTCACTAGCTCTTCTGCCCTGGAGCGATAGGTACACTTTCCCCCTATTTTCTGCAGAATAGTGCTTTATTCGGCTTCTGGAGGTTCATCTTCATTTAGGGAGTGGCTTTAATCAAGCATCTTCCCAACAATGGCAGATCTCACCCTATAAGGAAACCTGTACCACCTACTATAAAGCTACTGTAAAAATAAAGATCCTCCAACTCACTATAAAAAGTAGAGAGGTTCCATGATGGGAGGGTCTGGATCTCTCTATGCAAAGTAGAACCAGCAGGCTCTTTTGTGTAAGACTGGATTACACAAATGTAGGGTGTGTCCTCTTTGGGGGTGTAAAACATTTCTTCCACTGCTCTGCCACAGCATCTGTAGATCCAAACGCTATGTTAAAAATAATAATAATAGGGTTAAGTTATTAACCTTAATAACTAAGGTTATTAGTTAAGCCTCTACCTTCAGCTCAGGTCATGATTTCAGGGTCCTGGGATCAAGATAGGCATCAGGCTCTCTGCTCCGTGGGGAGCCTGCTTCCCCCTCTCTCTGTCTGCCTGCCTCTCTGCCTACTTGTGATCTCTGTCTGTCAAATAAATAAATAAAATCTTTTAAAAATAAATTTAAAAAATAATAATATATAAATACATATGACAAATATATAATGTGTTAAATATATGTTATATAAAATATATTTTCTTAATATGTTTATTATACACATAAAATGTATGTATATGTGTATAAACATGTTACTGGAAAAGACCAAGCTGTGAATCATTGTGATATTGGCTACCCCTTTGGAAAGAGGAGAGAAGAGCGCAGAAAAGGCACCAGGAGAGACCGTGTCCTTTGAGGAAGGGCTGGAAGAGAGTAATAGAGAACTATGTGACAACTGGACTCCACACAAGGACAGGCAATGATGGGCCAGCTGAGTGAGGGATATTAGCCAGAGCTCTGTAGGTCACAAAGACAGGCATCCAACTCAAACTAATTTAAAGGGGGAAATAAAAAGGAAAGCTGTCGGCTCACTCCTTGAGGAAGGATACTAGGGCAATTCTCACACACACACACACACACACACACACAGGACTTCTTCTGCACATCCTATCGAGGAACTCCAGATCAGGCCCTGATTGGGCTTGGGTCACGTGGCTGAGGGGCGGGGCTCACCAGGATCTCAGAGGGAATAAAGGGAACAATTCCCCAAACAAGACGAGTCTAACGCTCTCTGAGAGTTAAGGTAGAAGTTGAGAAAGTCTGAGAGGCGGACGAGACAATCGGTAGTTATCACCAACCCCCCAAGAGCTGAGAGTAGGCTCAAGACCAGGAGGCAGCCAGGTAGGGGGTGCGCTGAAAGGAGGGTGATGCTAGGAGCAACGCGCCAGAGTCTTGCAGAGCCCCAGCTCTCCTCGGCCAGACGTAGGCCGACCGCAGGAAGGTGTGGCTTAGCTTCTTCGAGTCGCCCATGCACAGGAGCCGTGACGTCGTTCACCGACAAAATCCTGAGCAGCTGAAGCTGGAGTGGGACTTTCACAGTGGGAAGCAAACACTGGGTAGAAGCTGGAGACCCAGTCTGGAAACCACAGTTTTACAATCCAGAAGGTCCGGGACTTCGACAACTCCCTCCACCCTCGCTGTGCAGCCCGGACGGGCTCCGAGCTCACGGCAGGAGGGGCAGGCTGATTTTGCTTGCGTCCTTCATTCTCCATTGCCTACCCTTGTGCATCTGTGAACCAGACGCTCGGAAGTGAACTGGAGGCACTGTCCTGCCACTTAACTGTTTTCATTCAGCGCTCTGCTTTTGAGATTTACCCATGATGACCTCAACAGCTCCATGCCATTTCTCTTCATGGCTCTGTAGTCGTCCAGCACATGAATATACCACCGTTTTATTATCCACTCCCTGATTGATGGTCACTTTGGTTAGTTGCAATTTTTTTTTACTGTTTTACTATTTTTTACTGTTTTACTATGCTTACTGTTTTTGTTTTAAGGACGGCTAAACTGAGCGTCTTTGAATGTTTTTCTCTCTGTGCACATGTTTCTCCTCAAGCGTACATTTTTCCCAGGTACTCCCAGTTGGCTTCCAAAATGTTTGTACTTTATGTTCTTACACTTAGTCCCTGAGAACTCCAGAGAAAACTGTAAAACATTTACATTACACTTTCTAAAGAGACTCTCATTCAAGTAGTACTAGGAGGCAAACCCCCAGACTCTTTGAAGGTAGAAAATGAGGCTTCAGCTAGCCCAGGAGGTTTCTAGGTTTGCTGTATGAGACTAAGGAGGAATACAGCCAGTGAAATTCGACTTCCAGATGCTCTTTGAAGTATAGAAAATAGTAATAACATTTTTAGTTTTTTTTAAAAAGCACAAAAAACTGTCTTAGATTATGTCCCAGTGCTGTGAATGCATATGTAGCTGAAAAATGGTGGAAGAACTAATAGCAGTGATAACAACAATAATTGTCTTTCTTTCTGGGTGATTTTTTTTCTTCTCCATTATTCAGCCTCAGCTGGGAACATGTACTTCAGGTGACTCAAAGTTTTCACCCTCTACACACATCTGTAAATGACTACCAAAGCCCTGTGAATATTGATTTGGGGGTTACAAATAAATTTTAGCAAATAAACTCAGAATCCATGAATAATGAGGATGAACTGTATATACTTATGCAAATCAGTGACACAAATTATAAATGGCAACAATATCTAAACAAGACCCTATAATTAAAACCCAGTCATTTGGGGGATTCCATTGAAGTGACAGACATCATCTGCCTTCAGTCCTGCTGAAACTTGTTCTCGTCGTGGCATTTAACTCGATCATGTCCCTCAAAGACCCCATCTACTTAGCCGGTAGAGATTTTGCACCTCTGTCTAGAATACCCCAAGCCTCATGAATCTCCCTTTTCTCTTTCAACATAAAATGCAACCAGGATATTTTGTTTTCAGGAATCTTTTCCTACTTAGAGAAACCAGGGCTGTATAGGTTGGTCTTTGCATTGGTTATTAAATTTCCACTCCACTTATTTTTATTGCAAACAATCTCTGAATTTTAAAGTCCAGAAAGGATCCCATGTGTATGCTTTTAATTGGTCTAATTCATCCCTGTGTAAGGGAGAGTACATTTTAAGAGAAGCATTTTTAAAATGAAACATTGAAGAAAGGAGTCAGCATACCAAAATCAAACCCACCAGTTTAAAAGCTTTAAGACCTCATGCTTAAATTTTCAGGTGTAGCCCTCAAAGATGGATTACTGCAAACACTCTGCCAAGAATGTGAATGAAGAGAGATGATTTGGAAAAACCTGATCACTGCCTCACAGCAGACCCCTGTATACCTGCCAAGCTAATACCAAAACTTCAGACACTATACTTTCTGAATTTTTTTAAAATTACAAAATGCTTGATGAACATTATCTTTTAAAGCCAGCCTCATTTTTAATGATTTTAGTCATATCCTAGATGGGTAGCTCTTTCTTTTTTTTCTTCTTCTATGATTATTCTCAAGTCCTAAATCATTCCAAGGTAAAATTGCAGGAAAATGCTCCAAGAACCTTGTGGAAAATCTCCTAGAAACTCGTTGATATGGAAAAGATGAATATTGAACGCGATGAAAGCAATCACTTTGGTGGAGTCCCAGAAGATTTAAATGCATAAACATAAGCCTTGTGATGTTTGGGAACTACAATAGCCAATATAAATAAATCATCTGTAAAACGGTAACCTGAGGGGGAAAAATGCGAGAAGAGATAGGAAAATGAAAGAAATTACTTTTGCCAGTGTGTTTCTCAAATAATGGGAGGAAGGATGAGGAAATAAATAATAGATTGGGTGTTTTTAAGAAGGCTTAGTAACAGGTTAGCACATTGTTTTAAATTTCTGAAATTTTTACCACAGAGAGTTAGAGCTTATATAATCCATGTTGATGAATTGCCTACCATTTGAATTAACACACACACACACACACACGCATGCATGCATGCACCTTCCAAGCCAGATCTTTTTAAATCTCCCCTTAAGAAGACCTAGGAAATGGAAAACAACATGAATTATTGGCTTACTTTACCCAAGTAGTGAAAACCATGCAAAATGCTTAGCTTTTTGGTGCAGACATATTTCTGGTGTCAAACCCTCATCTTTAGGTTCAGTGGCATCAGCATAGTTCTGTCTACAAAATCTCACATGGGACATGGGCAATACAATTAAAGGAATGGTCTGCCTTTGACAGCAATATCAGAAACTGAAACACACAATGACAATTGCACTTTTTAAAAAAAAATATTTTATTTATTTATTTATTCGACAAAGAGAGAGAGATCACAAGTAGGCAGAGAGGCAGGCAGATGGGGAGGGGGAAGCAGGTTCCCTGCTGAGCAGAGAGCCTGATTTGGGGTGGTGGGGGGGGAATGGAGGGGATCGATCCCAAGACCCTGAGATCATGACCTGAGCCAAAGGCAGAGACTTACCCACTGAGTCACCCAGGCTCCCCTGATAATTTCACTTTTATTTTTTTTAATTTTTTTTTTTTTGACAGAGAGAGATCACAAGTAGGCAGAGAGGCAGGCAGAGAGAGAGAGGGAAGCAGGCTCCCCGCTGAGCAGAGAGCCCGATGTGGGACCCCATCTCAGGACCCTGAGATCATGACCTGAGCCGAAGGCAGCGGCTTAACCCACTGAGCCACCCAGATGCCCCTGACAATTTCACTTTTAAATAGATACAGGGGTACCTGGGTGGCTCAGTCCGTTAAGCATCACACTCTTGATTTCTGGCTCAGATCATGACCTTGGGGTCCTGGGATGGAACCCTGCATTACTCTCTGTGCTCAGCAGGGAGGCTGCTTGTTCCTCTTCCTCTGCTCCTACCTGCCCCCCTCCCACTCTTTCTAACTCATAAATAAATAAATAAGATCATCTTAAAATAAATAAATAGATACAATATTATTTAAAAGTGAGACCACTGCCATGTTTTTAGTTTGGGAGAAAAGTAGTAAGGTAGGAAACTGAATGTAGCAAAAAGAGTATCCAAAAAAGCTAAGATCACACAAACTTTAAAAGAGTACAGGTCAAATGAGGGCCCACAATTATAGTGTAGAGTTGTAGGGTCAGATCTGGTTTGTAAAAGATGTAATCTGGAAGAATCATTGCAGAAGGACCAGAAGCTAAGGGGTCAGAAAGGTCAGACAATGTCTGTAATGCTCCATAGTTCTCCTTTCCCTGTGATTCCCTTAGCTCTGAAAACTGGTTTTATTAACCCAGTTTCAGTCCAATTCCTTTTTAATTCTTCAAATTTACTCTTGGCTAAGGTACCCAACAGCTTTAATTTCTTTCTGAAATTACCTCATTTTTTAAAAAGTGTCTTTAAAAGCTCAATGTCTTTAAAAGATCTATGTGAACATCAAAATGTTTGTCTCTTTTGCAAATCTACTAACAACGAGTCTTGGGAAATAGCCCGAAGTTTATAACCATCAATGGGACCAGCATAAGCAAAGCACAAGTGCTTGGCCAAGTGCTCCTCATGACATGAAAGGCCACCGGACAGCGAGTCAGCATATACCTTGAAATGATGGTCATACGTTGCATTTCGAAAGTATGCTTAGTATCTTTAGTGGCTACTTTTATTGACTGGGTTTTAACTTAAGTGTATGCTCATTTTAACAAATGAGGACGAGAGAGGCAACAGAACGGAAATCTTTATGCAATTGTCCACTACACCACCTGGCCTACAAATGCTTACAAAAGTACGCTGTAAAGTATAGCCAGGTTAATACCTTCTCCTCATCACTTCCATTTCAACTCCCCTGCCACCAACCAAAACACCCCACTCCTACTTTCTTTTTTGTTTTTAAAGATTTTATTTATTTATTTGACAGACAGAGATCACAAGTAGGCAGAGAGGCAGGCAGGGAGAGAGGGGGAAGCAGGCCCCCTGCTGAGCAGAGAGCCCGATGCGATGCGGGGCTCGATCCCAGGACCCTGGGATCATGACCTGAGCCAAAGGCAGAGTCTTAACCCACTGAGCCACCCAGGCTCCCCACCCACTCCCAATTTCATGCCGATACTTTGAATGCCAATAATCCAAGTGCTCGCAAGCAGCTAGCTCCAAGTATCATTTAGCACTTCATTTTTACCCGAGGGTGAAACTCGGGTCAGAAAGGAAGCCGCCATAAGGGCTTCTCCTTCTCTTTTGTGGACAGATGAACTTGGGCTGGGTGCAACTAGACACGGCATGGGGCTGTGCTCCCGAAGAGGGATTCCACCTCTATAACTCTTCCTTTTTATCGAGCAGGTTTTGAGATGTGCTTGCAAATAGGGAAAAACAGCCTTGAGCTTGGGGATCCAAAGGATGAGTGTGGGTGTCTGCTCTGTGACGAGGTTCTAGGACCATTATTTGCTAGCAACCCAGAGTCTTCGGGGAAATTGAGTTGGGAGTGCAGATTCACCACGTGTCGCTGGGAGAGGGATGATCCCTGGTCTAGTGAGCTTAGTGCCAGTAATGAAAAGAAAGACTCAGGGGCCAAAGAGGCAAGCATTTGGTAAAAAAGCTTTCTTTGTCTTTATCCATGTATGTATATCTACATCTTTATGTAGGTCTAAGTATAGTATGTATAAATCTGTGTATTATATCCTCCATATATCTATATACTATATGTTTGTGACACTGACAACACAAATGGAAAAGGTTTGTTTTTTTATATTATCCAGGTAAATAAGGAAATGGGGATCCTGCTAGAAACATTATTTTGCAATTCATTTTCTCGCTGAATGTATCATGACTTTCCCTGATCAAAGTTGAGGAAATTAAGGCCCAGAAAGGAATCATTTAGTGACTGAGCAGAACTGAAATCTTTATGCCTTCGTCCACTCCACAGCCTGGCCTAGACTCTACCTCCCAGTAGCGCAGACCTTGGCTCCGACATGGGTTTGGCCACTGGGAGACCCTTTTCCTGGTAACGCTTCACAACTTCCCATCCCCTGCACAAGTGCAATTTCATTCCAGACCCTGCAGAGCTGAAGCATCTGACAAGGCAAGCTGCCTTTTTGTTCCTATTTAGCAAAAGGAGGACAAGTCCCAGGAAGGTCCCGAGACCTAAAAGTATCAGACACTCCAGAGACAGAATCAGTAAGTTGTACTGAGGAATTGTCTCTAAAAATTCTAACTTCTCTAACCCTTGTCACATGAGTCTGTATGTATTCCATACAGACACCTATTTACCATAGTGGAAGATGGCAGCTTGGTTTTGTGAACCTCAAAGATGACAACATAATAAATTTGTCTCTTCTTAGCCCAGGGCTATTGCTCAGTTTAGGGGGGGTTGTCTTCTCTGTTTTTATCTTGTTCTATATAATTTAGACCAAAAATTCAGAGGACAATTGTCAGAGAGCCCATCGTATTTCTTGGGATTGTTTAAGAATAGAGAATGTGTATGCCCATAACGAATTCCTGTTGCTTATCTTGAATGGATAATGATATTAACAAGGGTACAAGAGCTTCTAAATGGACAGTGAACTATTATATTGCAACCATTGAGAAACAACATTCTATCAATAACTAGTCTGCTTGCTTCTTCTTTCAGCTCCTTTCAATATATTTTCAACATAGTAGCCAGAACAATGCTGTTAAAATAGAAGACAAACTGACCCATTGACTCCCAACTATGCTATAATGATGGCAATGCTTTGAAGAAAAATAAAACAGGATAAGGGACTAGAGAAGCAAAGGCACCATTTCAGATAAAGTAGTCAGAGAAGGCCTCACTCAGTAGGTGCCAATGGAACAGAGTCTGAACTTAGTGAGAGAGTGACATGTGCCTAGAAAAGGAGCTGAAGGAAAGACAAGATTGGAGTCCATAGTGGACAAACACCACCATCTCAATGCCCTACCTAGAGAAATGTACTTCTGCATCCATGAGAACTTGTTAGTTTTCTTTCCTACACAGTTAGCCACACCATTGCATCCTTTCTGTCTTCTCACCAAAAATGAAAATTTCCTATATAACTGAAGCCATCGACTTACAAAGTTCTTTCAATGATCTAAAAGTCCTCTCCCTCTGTCCTGCCTCCATCCCTCTCAGCCCCTTGTCCAATTCCCTCTCTGACCCTACTTCCTCCTGCCCTCCCCCTCCTCACTCAACTCAGCCTGTCTTGGCCTCCCTAGTGTTCCTGGAACTTCCTAGCTTCAAGATCCTTGCACCATGTTGTCATTGGTATTGGTCATTGGTTGAGAATGCCCTCCCCCCCACCTGTTTTTCATGACTTGCTCCCTCACCCCTTTCTGGTCTTGATTCAAATGTTGCCTTCTCAGGAGTCTTTCCCTGGCTAACCTTTCTAAAATTGCAGCCCCTCCCCTCCACATACCCTCCATTCCTTGTATCTCTCCCCTGCCTTATTTTTTTCCTTATGGCTTCATATCATCCATCCAGCATACTTTTTCTATAATAGTCTTAGATAAGACTTGTCTTATCTTTCTTGTCTTTTCTTGTCTCTCCATGAGGTCAGGGATTTCTGGTTTGTGGGGTTTGGATATCAGTTTGTTTCTGGGGTTTTTTTTTTGGTTGTTTTGTTTTGTTTTCTGACTGCTTTATCACCAGCACCTGGGACAGTACCCAGCAACATATAAGGTACTCAGTAAATACTGGTAGGTTGAATGAATGAATGAATGAATGAATGACAACTGTACTCAACAAAATGATCAGCTTTTTGACACTGCTTAGCATTTCAGGTAGTCACACCAGAGTCATGGAGACTTGAAGCTGGTTTTTCCCAACCCAAAACACCACAGGCAACAGAAGAGTTAACCCAGGTTTTGTTTAGGACAGGTCAAATGCACTGTAAATATCCTATATCAGGGATTGCCAGGGTCCAGGAAAGTTACAAGGTTTGGATGTTAAGCCAGCCAAATATGCCAACGGGAGCCAAGCTACAAAAAGACAGAGCTCGCATACGGAGTAGCTCCAGCTGGAGGGCTATGTAACTCACTAGGGAGAAAGACCTCCAGATCCTCAGTAGAGACTTGCTGAAGAGCGGGCTGGACATGGTTATGTTGGCTTCCAGCAGAGCTGCTCTTCCAGCCTTCCATCCAAGAATTCCCACTGTTGTGGGTTTACATCTGGCCCTTACCCTCCTCCTCCTCTGTACTTTCCAGCCAGAGTCCTCTCAGCTCTGCTCCCCCTCACAATCTTGCTGCTGCCCTCCAGTGGAAGGGTAGGTAAGACTTATTTGTCATTATTGCAAACCCTATGGCTTCCCCACAACCAGACGTAAAAATGGCCTCACCCAGCCACTAGGAGAACCCTTTGAAGATCTTCAGCCCCTTCCTACCATTCTGTGGGATATCTAGCACTCTTTGGTTTTAGTAAATGCTGGTTCATGCATTAATGATCTTTTACTTATATCTCTGGTCATTACAGAGCACTTCTTCCAGAGTTCTCTGCAAGACTATGGGCATTATACCTTGTTGGTAATGAGATCATGCTCTAGGGATCTGTGGATAAAAGTAAGCCTGTCTCAGATGTCATGTTTCAGAATCCCAAGTATGAAAATCCATAATTGGCTGCCTCCTTAAGAACAAAGAGAATGATGGCTTGTCTGCTCCAAGAAAGATATGCAAGAGGAACACAAACAAAGAATTGTTGCTGTAGGGAAATGAGATTTTAAAATGACCTGAGAAAACCTGATGGTAGGGTGCCCTGGGATGAAGGCTGCCAATGTACAAACCAAGCTGGGAGCATGGCTAATCAATGCTTATGCAAATGTTCTCTGAGCCTGTCAGGTCCCTCAGGATGCTGGAGAATTTTGAATATAATCACCTGTGACACTCCGCCTTTCCTTGAGACACAGTTTTTAAACAATTGACCTTATTTCTGAGCTGAGTGAATGCCAAAATTGAATTTCTGCTCAGTTGGAACCAAATTCATTCCTAGCCATCTCTCAAGTGAGTTGGCAAGCATTGCTTTGAATTCTTTGTCCCACTTATGCAAAATTCATTTGGAGTCATTTTGAAATCTTTAGCCTTTGGACTGGGAAGTGGCGAGGAAGCCCCGTGGGTGGGTCAGGTCTCATGTCAACCTCTCTGTCTACACGTCTGCTTGGCTTCCTGTTTCCTTAGAAGCCTTGCTCACTTGATACGGGGAGCAAGACTCCACCAGGATTCACCTCAGTTCCGTGAGTGTTTGTTGAGTAAACACGGTAGGTTGGGGACTCTGTGACACTCGAGAACAGAGGGGCTGGGGTTTACAGAGGGTGTGATGCAGGAAAGATTCCAAGCTCTGGAATCAGACTGGCTTCTAATTCTGGCTCCTGTGAGCAGCAGGGGAGCTTGGACAAGTTATATATGCCACGAGAGGGGCGCCTGGCTGGCTCCATCAGGGGAACATGCGACTCTTGATCTCAGGGTGGTGAATTCAAGTCCCACGTTAGGTGTGGAAATCACTTTAAAAATAATAAAATAATAAAAACAACAACAACCCTCTTGAAAAATATATATGTGACATGAGCCTTTGTCCCCTCAGCTGTAAAATTGGGATAATAATCCCAAATCTGAAAATGTTGTAAACAGATTCAAAAGAGCGTAAAAGAGAAGAGTGAACAATCTCACAGGCAACACATAATATGTCATTACACTATTTTCAATGTATTGTTCATCCCAAATCTCTAGAAGCTGGCTGCTGAAAAAAGGAAAATAAGCCTCACACACTCAAAACAAGTAGAGGATAACAGAGGCCAAATGATTAAATTCATATAGCCAGGGTAGGAGAGAGCAAAAGGAAAACAGGCACCAGTTTCAAAATGTATATTAAAGGAAGTAAGTGCTGTGAGCACTGGGAAAGCACATCACGGTTCCTGCCTGGAGGTTTCCTTCCCATCATCTATCATCCAAGCCTCGGTGCTCACATAATTAGAAAATGCAGGCTGTTTCATTCCCTCTGTGGTGAGGATGCCTAATTGAAATTCCATTGCATTCCAGTCCAATCACATGAGATCAACCTATAAATTAAAGGCGGTTTGAATCTCTGAGACGAGATGTAACTTTTGACTTTTCTACTTGAAGGAACAGAACATTATCATTGCTGGTCTAGTGAATAACCCCCTCCAAAAAAAAGCTTTTCTCCGCCCTCACCACACTCCCATGGTCTGCAGAGTAAAAAAGACAGGGAAAATCATGCCTAAATTTTGACAGAGGAGTAGTCTGATTTATTAATAAAATTTCTCCCAGTATGTATAATTTTATGATGCACCATGAGTCTCTCTTTCTTTAAATATACATAATATATATGTAATAGTCATATATATGTGTACTAATGTATATGTATGCATATGTGAAAGTAATCTGTGTATGTAATAAAGTGTATGTGTATGCATATATATGTAATCGTATAATAATGTAGTAACTATTGTCAGTGGACACTCTATTTAACCTCTACAGAAACCTTTTGCCCACATGAAGTCCCTCAAGGTCATGACCCTTTAAGTATAAACCCAGTCCATGTGAAACCCCATTTGCGGTTGTTCAGAACTCCAGGAAACAGGTGACATGTGAGTGAAGCAGATATTTAAGGCATCGACTATCCTCCATAAGTGAGCATTTCTGGTTTTCTGACTTGAAGATGTAGATATTTTCAACCTCTTAATTCTAAGCTGCCTTCTGCTTGGTCTTCTCTGCTGGGGCACACACCCTGGGAATGGTGCCTGTCTCGTCCGAGAAAAACAGTCTGAGCAGTTGGCCACTTCCTCATACCTCACCTGGGGCAAACCAGTTTGCCGATCTTTGCCTGACATCCACCCGTGGAAGTGTACACCAATGGTCACTTTACTGAAGCTCCTAAAATGTCCATTAAAAACCATTTCTCTCTTAGTCTAATAACACCCATCTCTCTTTTAAAACCAGTTTCTGGTCAATAAAATGCTTGAGTCAAATGATTGTGTAATCGAATTCTTTCCATATCCCACTGACACAGCTTGATGATTTTAATGAGCGATTGCTTGTAACTCTTCCATGCAATTTTTTTTTTCCTAAAGCATTTATGATGCCAGTATTTCAAATAGGAATTTCCCCTCTGGGCAACTTTGGCAGACCATATGTTTTCTTTCTTTTTTCCTTCCAAGGTGAGCTTATATTGATTGTGATTTTATAGTATCACTGATATGGTGTTCCCTTTTTAAGGAAGTGGATTAGTGGGGCGCCTGGGTGGCTCAGTGGGTTAAAGCCTCTGCCTTCGGCTCAGGTCATGATTCCAGGGTCCTGGGATCAAGCCCCACATCGGGCTCTCTGCTCAGGGGGAGCTTGCTTCCCCCTCTCTCTTTGCCTGCCTCTCTGCCTACTTGTGATCTCTGTCTGATAAATAAATAAAATATTAAAAAAAAAAAGGAAGTGGATTAGTTGAAGGTGGGGAGAGTGCAGGTGCGGAAGGGAGAAAACATTCTCTTTTTATATACTTATTGAGTAATTTGCAGAAACCATCTACATGTGTTCTGTAAGATGAGGGGGCTGAATTGAATGTCGTTTCCGTCTCCCTCAGCTTTAGCATTCTGTGAGTCTAACACCCACTTGACTTTGAACTCCTGGGGAGCAGTCAACAGGTATTAATCATCTTATGAAAATTAATCATTTCTAAAGCCTCTCTCGAGGTCTGGCACCCAGTAGGGCCTTCTGTGTTAATAAATGAGTTAATCTCCTTGCCTTTTTATATGCCTCACTCCAATTCCTTCTGAACATAACAAGAATCATATGTTGCCATTAATGGCTCACAGTTCTATTCTAAGGACCACAGAATTTGAATATAAAGTTTTCCTAGTTGGTGTTTTATTCTGTTGCTGGAGGGCACATACCCATACACTAAGGACATACATTGCACTGACGCTTTTGCTCGAGGTGACCCTGTTCATTAGTTCACACAATAAATATTTGCAGAACACCTGCCAGGCAATGGTATTACGATGCTGAACTACGCATAGTTTTTCCTATCAAGGATCTTCCAGTATAAGGAAGAAGTCAGACTAGTTAATATAAAATAAGTGTTATGAAGGGTAAGCTCAGGTACCCTGGGAACTGAGAAGCTGACCCACTCTGAGAACTTCAGGGAAGGTTTCCCAAAGAAAATTAAAAAAAACAACAACAAGAAGAAAAAAAACCTCAGAACTTAGAGCTAACTAGGAGTTAACAAAGTCCGAATGGGGAGGAGGGGGTTTGCATTGAAGGCAGTGAGTGCTACAGGTTGCTGAGTTGGTGTTTATTTACAGGGCAGCAAAGGACGCTGGGAGGAAGTTCAAGCAAGAAAGTGACATGATCTGGGGGGAGGGGGTTGGGAGAGGGTGGTGGGGTTACATTATATGTTTAAATAAAAAAAAAATTTAAAAAAAAGTGACATGATCTAAATTCTATTTTAGAACTATCTCTCTAGCTGAAGTTAGACAATTGGAAAGGGACAAGACCAGAGGCTAGAAGTAAAGGAAGGCTTTTTGAGGAACACTAAGGATGAAGATGGGGGCAGCAGCCATGAAGAAAACTTGGTGGATTCTGGGTATATAGAGAAAGATAATGAATGTTTATGTGTGCATGTTGGAGGGCGATTTTGCTTGGAGAAACTGGGTGGATGGTGTGTCATTCACTCTGATAAGAAACATCTTCTAAACCAGTGGTACTTTGGGAGGGGAGAGAAGTGATGATGGATTCCATAGGGTAGCCAAGGGATATCCAAGAGGAGATGCCCAACAGTCAGCAGATCGGGTGGGTCTGGATTTCAGGAGAGAGTTTGCGGTTGAAAATGTAGAGTTGATAGCCATCAACACAGTGATGGAAACTGAAGCTGTTAGAATGTCTGGAGGAGAAGAGGGCTGAGGAACCCTAAGAAATACCAGTCTTCAAAGTCATTCAAATGCTTTGCTTGCTGATTATCACCTGCTCAGTCCCTAGGGCTAAGAACCAGACTGACTCTAGGTCTTAAAGGATCTGGCAAGTCACTTGCCAAAGCCACGCCCAAGGCACATAAGGATGTCTCGAATACATTATCAATTATTCAACCAAAAGAATTTGCAAATATGGCTTGGTCATATGAGTGTGGAGAATAGGAAATATTAGTATGAAATACAAGGGAGCTAAAGCATGTTCCTGATCTTAATGTGAGAACATTCTTGTTGATTTCATCAAACATTACAGATAGAAGGTACAATATCAAAAAAATCCATCTGGGGTAGAGATACCTTGTTTGTCACTAAGCTGCTACTGGGGTGGGGGTAGGAGAGGTAGCAAAATTCTCTGCTTTTACCAACTTTCCAAGGCACGGGCACAATTTAATCAAGAAGGAGGAGAAGACAGCTGTGGTAGATGAGCAAAGAAGAGCCACAGCCAAAAAGATCCCTGATAACAAACTGAAATCAAGGGCTTTGGGAATCATACTTGGGTAGTAGATGTATGATGTCTCAATAATCATAAATGCTCATCTTGGAAGCATTTTAGTAAGCACGGTGAGGCAGAAATTCATAACTAACAGATAATAACTCTTTTTATAATTTTATAAAACCCTGGGAAGATTAGAGTTTTTTTTTAGTTTGTTTTGTTTCACATAATCTGAAGTATTCCAGAACCATTTAAGATCCCATCTGTTGAGAATTCCCAAGCTCTTGTCAACTTTAGAGCAAATATTTTGATGTATGAAGGAGCTTAAGTCAGATAAGAGACCTGGGGGGGATACAGAACCATACAAAAATTGTTATCTTAAAAGATTTAATTGTTTTCTTAATCATGCATCTGCTACAAGCTCACATTTTTAAACAGCTAACTTTTTGTAGGCACTCCAGTTCTGAGGATATAATGAATCCCTAAGATTAGACATCTCGGTAAAAATAGACTGTGGATTAGTTGCAAATAAAAGGGTACCGAAAATGGAATCATATATCCTGCTTAAAAACCTCTCACGGTTTTGAACTCTTTGAACTTTAACAGGAATCTGGACATTAAACACTGGCCCAATGATTTTGTAAATAAAAATCCATCATTTTTAATTTTCTTTGGGGAGGGATGTTCTTCTAATGGAAATGAACCTCTATTTTTTTATTGAAAATGGAGTGTTTGTTATTTTAAAAAAATAACTTGATTATATATATTTATATAATAAACATATATTTTTATATGTTTTATATGTTTAAAATAAACATATTTTTTAAAAAAAGAAAATGGAGCATTTGTTATATTTCAAACACTTTACATTTATCAACTCATTCAATCCTCACAGCCTTACAAAGTGGGCACTATTATCAGCCCCATTTTCCAGATGAGAAAACTGAGATCCAGAAATGCCAACCAACTTCCCAAAAGTTGCATAGGTAATAATATTAGTATTTAGAATCTGGGTCCAAAGTCTTCATGCTTAGTCACTGTCATCTTGGAGGTAAGATTTCCCCCATGTTGTGCACAAAACCTCTTGGAGAACTTGTTTAAATATCCCAGTTCCAGGCACCTGGGTGGCTCAGCTGGTCAAGCAACTGCCTTCCGCTCAGGTCATGATCCTGGAGTCCCAGGATCCAGTCCCACATCGGGCTCCCTGCTCATCAGGGGACTGGCTTCTCCCTCTGACCCTCCCCCCTTCTCATGCTCTCTCTCTCTCATTCTCTGTCTCTCAAATAAATAAAAATTTAATTTAATTTAATTTAATTTTTAAAATAATAAATCAATAATAAAAATCCCAGTTCCCAAGGGAAACTCTTTCTCCATGCTCTGCCTCACAGGTGGACCCATTCTTCCCATCACCTTCTAAAGCCTGTGGATATCCTACTCCAGTATGTTTCAGACTTGGGGCCCATCAGAATCATCTTTAGAGCTTGTTAAAAATGCGGGTTCTAGATATTAATTTTTTTAAGTTTATTTTCTTATTTTAAGTCATCTCTACACCCAGCATGGGCTCAGACTCACAACCCAGAAATCAAGAGTAAGAGTCACATGCTCTTGTCACTAAACAAGTCAGGGGGCCCCGAGATTCAAATTTTTTGAAACCTTTGTGATTAGCACAATGGGAAGCTTCCAAAGTTTTCCTGTTTCTTCAACCCTTCTGTATTTTGAGAAAAGAGGTTTACTGGATCTTTGTAGTATATACAATGTGTCAAGAGGCCAGGTCTGGAGGAAGGGAGGGAGGCTCCAAGCTGCCGCTTGGGGTTCTGCAGATCTGTTTTTCATGGAGGTGTGGGATGAGGTCAAACAAAGGAACTATCAGGAGTTCTGATTTCTCCATAAGTGAGTCATGTTCAAGTTTATTTCTGCTGAAGAAAGACACACTGAACCCTGCAACACCACAGCAGAATTTTAAGGAGGTAGACAGTCCAGGGGCACCTGGGTGCCTCAGTGGGTTCAAGCCTCATAAACCTTATGAGGAAAGAGCAACTTCTGCTCAGGTCATGATCCTGGGTCCTGGGATCAAGACCCGAATCGGGTTCTCTGCTCAGCAGGGAGCCTGCTTCCCCCACCCTCGCCTGCCTCTCTGCCTACTTGTGGTCTCTGTCTGTCAAATAAATAAATGAAATCTTAAAAAAAGAAAAAAAAATGGAGGGAGACAGTCCATTCTCTAGAGACCCCAGGCAGATGTCTGGTTGGTAGATTCTGAAAGAATTGTAAGCACCATCTCGTTTTATGGTGACTCATCTCTGTAATTGGCTTATTAGTTATATTGTTTTTCAAAACTATTTTAGTGGTTGGCCTTACAGTCTGCCTTCAATAATATAGAACCACTTCATGTGTAGTGTGAGAAACTTACAAAACATTCCTCCAGTTGCTTTTTCCTCTCCTTTGTGCTCATATTTCCACACATTCTGCTTTTTCATATATTATAAACTCCTTTATACACTGTTAGCATTTGCACTCTCAACAATCACTCTAAAAAGTCATTAAAACTAAAGTGGGGCGGGAGGAAGCCTTTTTAAAAATCTCTATTTTTACCATTTTGGTGTTATTTCTTTGGGTGAATTCAAGTTCCGTCTGAAATTATACTTCTTCTGCCTGAGGATCTCCTTTAACATTTCTACAGCACCAGTCAGCTGGCCCTTAGTTCCCTCAGCTTTTGTTTGTCTGAAAATACATTATTTTGCTTTCATTTTTGAAAGTTGTTTTTACCAAGTATATCATTTCAGATTGGCAGTTTTTCTCTCAGTTTATGAAAGATGTTTTGCCTTTATCTTTGAGTTTGCTTAGTTTCTGAATGAGATGACTCTTGTTGAATTTTTTTGTTTGTTTTTTTTAAAGATTTTATTTATTTATTTGACAGAAAGAGAAAGAGCACAGAAACAGGGGGAGTGGCAGGCAGAGGGAGAGGGAGAAGCAGGCTCCCCACTGAGCAGGGAGCCCAATGCAAGGCTCCATCCCAGGACCCTGGGATCACGATCTGAGCCACCCAGGCACCCCTGATGAAGACTTTTTAAAAAGCTCTTTGATTATAACTTTTTAACATTTGATGAGTTATTTTGGCTTTCCTGGAAATTTAAGGAAACACTTTAATCACTAAATACATCAAGTCTAAACTCCTTGCCCTGGTGTTTTTCTTGCTAGTATTATATTGTTAGTATCTGGCAGGCCTTAAGATAGTCATGCTTGGGGCACCTGGGTGGCTCAGTGGTTAAGCCTCTGCCTTCAGCTCAGGTCATGATCCCAGGGTCCTGGGATCGAGCCCCGCATTGGGCTCTCTGCTCAGCGGAGAGCCTGCTTCCTCCTGTCCCTCTGCCTGCCTCTCCATCTACTTATGATCTCTCTCTGCCAAATAAATAAATAAAAATCTTTAAAAAAAAAAAGACAGTCATGCTTATTTTGTTCTGTCTTCAACCAGGGTGATTTGGTTCTTTCAATTATGATATATAATTTATATTTATTGAATGAATCTCACTTTTCCAGTCACTGAGGAGAAGAATTCCCGCTTGGTCTAAAATCCTGGCATTTTATGGAGAGTGCTCAGAGGAAGGCTGTGTGAAGTGCAGCGTTCTGAGTGTCCTCACTTCATACAGTTGTAGCCAGACTGTAGCAGGTGATAGGACTGGGGGCTGATGACTCCCTCTCTCATCTCTTTTGTCTGGGTTTCTGGGAAGGCAAGAGTCAGGACGGTTAAAGAGGAGGGGAGTTTATGCACATAAAGCTTGGGAAATGATGTGGAAAAAACTAGAAGAGAAGTAGGTGACACGTCATCTGTCCCTCTGCATGAAGCCTCCTGTACAACCTCTTTGATTATATCTTTCTACAGACTGTGGGCCCCTGTCTCCTTACACTTTCTACAGTTATATTTGTGTAGGGGTATTTGATTAATGCTTGAATTCTCCAGATATAAGCCCTGGGAGTTTGTGTTCACTGTTTATTCTTCATCTGAAGTAGTGCCTGGCATGGAATAAACACTTAGCAGGTACTTGTTAGATGAATGAATGAATGAATGAATGACCTCATCACTTATTCCTGCTAGAATCAGATTCCAAGGAGAGAGACTTAAAACTGCAAATAGGGGAATGTTGATAATGCAGGAGGTTATACATGTGGGAACTGTAGGTATGTGAGAAATCTCTGTACTCGATTTTGCTGTGAACCTGAATCTGCTCTAAAAACTAAGGTCTATTTTAAAAACTGCAAATAATCATGTTATTTTAATTGTTTTTCTCACTAGATGATGGAGATTAATAATTTCCAGCAACTGTTACACATAGTGTGCCTTTATAATACGAATACAGTTTTGAGCAGTAGAAAACTTTTGCAGTAATGAGTCTCTGCTCTAAAAATGTCATGATCAATCTGGGGCACCCGGCTGATCAGTCAGTAGAGCATGTGATGCTTAATCTCAGGGTCATGAGTTCAAGCCCCACATGGGGTGAACTGCCTACTTAAAAAAAAAGAAACTGTGACTATGTCATGATATTCTGCTACTGACTAATATTATAGCCTGTCCTTCATGCAGTAGAAATTAAGCGGCAGCCTGGGGGTGGGGAGGGGAGGCACAACTCCACAAAGCATCGTCTACATGGGTCACAAGTATGTTTTCCCTTGGAGCCACGCAGTAAGGTCATCCTGGTTAGGGTCCTAGGTAAAACAACCTGGCTGATAATGGACTTTGCGAGACTTTGGGGCTAGGATTGAAAATGAGAAGTTTTCCTTTTCTGGGTGGCTCAGTCAGCTAAAGGTCTGTCTCCAGCTCAGGTCATAATCCCAGGGTCCTGGTATCCAGTCCCACATGGGGCTCCTGGCTCAGTGGGGAGCCTGCTCCTCCTTCTACCTGATGCTCCCCCTGCCTGTGCGCACTCTCTCTCTCTCTGTCACAGATAAATAAATAAAATCTTAAAAAAAAAAAAAAAAAGGAAATGAGGAGCTACTTCAAATAAGGGCAAAATTTCTTTGGAAGCTGACAGAAATGTTCTAAGATTGGATTGTTCTTGGGGTGCCTGGCTGGTTCAGTTAGTAGAGTATGTGACTCTTGATCTCGGGGTCATGAGTTCAAGCCCCATGTTTGGCAGAGATACTTTAAAAAATTGGATTATTTTGGTGGTTTCATAACTTTGTAAATCTACTAAAAGTAATTAAATTGTATACTTAAAAATACTTAAAAGTGAGTCAATTTTATGTTGTGTAAATTATACTTCAATTAAGCTGCTTTTTTTAAACAAACATTGTGTTCAAGGAAGTCTCTTCTATCCTTGCCTTCAACCCTGTTCTCTCCCACCCCCTACAGGAAATTATCTTTATTAGTTCTTGATATATCCTACCAGTTTTCCTTTGACAAATCAGCAAATACCTACATATTAAGCGATATCTTAAGTGATTTTAAAATGTTGCCTTATGCCTGAGGGGCTCAGTTGGTTGGGCAGCCAACTCTTGATTTTAGTTGGAGTCATTCACCTCAGGGTCTTGAGATGGAGCCCTGCGTAGGCTTCTCTCCCTCTTCCTCCTCCTCTGTCCCTCCCCACACTGGCATGCAGGCACGTGCTCGCTCACTCGCTCTCTCAAACAAATAAATAAAAACTTTTTTTAAAATGTTGACTTAAATACCGGTGATTGAGAAAAAAATGGATTTAATTGAGAGACGAGGAGAACCCCCCATAAACTTTATGAGGAAAGACAAGCAATTCTGAGGAACACAAAAGTTTTAAAATTTATAACATTGGTTTCAATGTGCCTCATTATATGTGAACCATATGCTTTCCATTAACTTGAGTGAGGGAAGTTACAAATTAAGGAAAAGAAGAAGGACAGAGAGGGAAATAACAAAATTGCCTAGCGGAAGAGCAGGAAGAAATAATTTGCAACACTGGGGAGGGAAGGTTGTAGGAGGAGTCTGGGGTGTGTGTGTGTGTGTGTGTGTGTGTGTGTGTGCGCGCGCGCGCGAGAGAGAGCGCATCTTTAGTGTGATTTGCTGAGCTGGAACAGTGACTATCAAAAAGAAAATCTGGTATATTTTAAGTTCACCATGCTTCTGAAGGAGAAAGAAGGCAGGTGGGCATTGGACAGTTCCCCAGATTGGCCACGAGGTGGTGACATCCACTCAAGACGGTCCTCTTCTCAGCCCCAGGAAAGAGGAGGTACCGCTGTAAGTACACAATAGTTGAACGTATGGTACACTTTTTTTTTTTTTTAACAGACTTTAGTTTTCGAGCAGTTTTAGGTTCGCAGTAATGTTGAGCAGAATTACACAGATCTCCCATGGACCCTGTGCGCCCCCCCCACCACATATGTTGCCCATTATTAAGATCCCCCACCAGAGTGATGCCTTCGTTATAATTGGTGAACCTCTCTTAACACATCATTATTAGCCAAAGTCTTCCTTTTACATCAGGGCTCATTCTTGGTGTTGTACATTCTGTGGGTGTGGACAAATGTTTAACGACATGTATGCACCATTAGAGCATCTTACTGAACTGAACAGTTTCACAGCTAAAAAGGTCCTGTGCTCTGTCTCTTCATCCCTCCCTTCCCGACTCCTGATATTTTTACGGTCTCCATAATTTTTGCCTTTTCCAAAATGTTAGATAGTTGGAATCATATGACATTTAGCTTTTCAGATTGGCTTCTTTCGCTTAGTAACATGTATTTAAAGTTCCTGTGTCTTGTCATGGCATACGAGCTCATACAGTACGTATAAATCTAAGAATACAAGCCAGACAGGTAAATGAAAAGCAAGAACTCCTCCATGGTTAACATTAACTTTTCCTCTCACTAAAGCTTCCAGTTGAGGAATTTCCTGACATGAAAATGGGTTTTGGGGGTGCCTGGGTGGCTCAGGCGTTAAGCGTCTGCCTTCGGCTCAGGTCATGCCTGGGATCAAGCCCCACATCAGGCTCCCTGTTCCGTGGGAAGCCTGCTTCTCCCTCTCCCACTGCTTATGTTCCCTCTCTCACTGTATCTCTCTGTCAAATAAATAAAACATCTTAAAAGAAAGAAAGGAAGGAAGAAGGAAGGAAGGGAGGGAGGGAGGGAGGGAGGGAGGAAGGAAGGAAGGAAGGAAGGAAGGAAGGAAGGAAGGAAAGAAGGAAGGAAAAATGGTTTTGGACTCCAAAGTGAGAAATGGTAAGACATTTTGTCTTCAAGGCAAAACCTAGTTAAACTGTAGTTTAGTTGCCAGCACTTAAGAAATTAATCATCACACTTCTCAGTGTTTCCATGGGGAAGGTTTTGATACAATGAAGTATGCCAAGAGGCTATGGTCTTATCTACCCACTCCACCAGGTGGTGGGTATTCCTTCAGCTTCAAGACAGTGACAAATTGTAGTATGCGGAGGATAAAAGGTGTGGTGGGCTCCTTTTTTTCTTCCCACTTCATGAGGCAGAAACCACCCTCTTTCATTTTCAATGGCATCTCTAAGGGGATTTTAGCCCTCCCAGTGTCCCCTATATGGAAAAAATGTATGTGACTCCATGATGGCCTTAACATCCCATAACCTTTTTAAGGTTTTCCAGGGACTTTTTGTTTGGTTAAGTTTGGGGTTTTTGTTCATTATAACAGGAAACGGGTAAAATACCAAAGAGAAAGTTGTACAGTTTCAAACACTGCTACAATAAATAGTCTACCAAAACGAGTTGTCCATGGTATTCGTTGAAATGTAAATGAATTCAGCTTTGATCTTTCTCCTTCTTTTATAGGCCCTCTTAGCTTCGTTCTTGGATGCCCTCCCCAGCTCCTATCCTCGGAGAGATTTCTCCATCCTGGCCTCCCATTCGACCTCACCTCCTTCTTTTATTAAATACTTACAGGAAAAGCTGTAGATATTTATAGAGGTTTTGGGATATAAAAAGAACTAAATGAGCTCTAATTACATTCAGAAGAAAACAGATTTTTGGCCCAAGTTTTCCGAGGAAGGGAGTTACCGGGGGCTTTTCCTTACTGGCGCAGGAGATAGGATCAGACTGGGGAGTGAAAAACTTAGGCCAAAACCACAAGATACTACAGAGTAGACAGTTCAAGGTCCCACAGTCACAGGATGGGGGTGATGAGGTGCTTAATATATGCTGCATGTCCCGTAAATCCTATCCTATAGTATTGAAGTTCTGCCTCCTTGAGAAATCTCTTCCTATTTAATTATGTGATCCATTTGAATTAGGTTTTTTTTTTAAGTCTGAGTTAAATATATTGAGGCAGACCTTGTCAGTGCCTCAGCCTTTAGTATGTCCAGATGACAGATAAGTATCCTTTTGCCCAAAGACTTTATCAAGCCACAGGCGTCCACTTTGCTGCACCTGCTCAGGGGAATGAGTAGATGTTTAGGGAGTAGCCTTTTAAGAATGGCTGATGGGAACTGGTGGACCAGTTTTCCTTTTCCTTCACACAACCAGATAATTGGCTCTCAGGTTGTGTTATGCTGGATCCCAGAGTTCCCAGCCAAATCATATTTCATCTGTTCATGGTGGTGTCTGGCTTGGTAGCATAAACCGTCTTGTTTGCCTTCTCTTGACTTTCCTCCCCACTTGCTGAGATCTGGGGATCTCAAATAGACTACTCACTCTCAAACCCTTGTCACCCAGGATCTGCTGTTAGGAAAGTCCAGGTTAAGAACATATAGATAAACGTGTGTATTTTTTAATTGTGCTAAAATATGTGTAATACAAAATTTACCACTTCAACTATTTTTCAGCGTATGGTTCATGGCATTAAGTACATCCACACTGTTATGTAATCATCATGACACTCCAGCTCCAGAACTTTCTTATCATCCCAAACTGAAACTCTCTGCCTGATAAATAATAACTCAGCGTCACCTCTTCCCAAGTCACTTTACTGTCCCTACCTCTCAGCCCCGGTATCTACTGTTCTACTTTCTTCTCCATATATCTGACTCTTCAGGTACCTCATAAAAGTTGATTTATGTACTCACTATGTGTCCTTTTCTATCCAGCTCATTTCATTTAGCATAACATCTTCCGGGTTCATCCATGTTATAAGCATGTGTCCTTCTTTTTTTAGATTTTATTTATTTGACAGACAGAGATCACAAGTAGGCAGAGAGGCAGGCAGGTGGGTGGGAGGGAGCAGGCTCCCTAATGAGCCAAGAATCTGGTGCGGGGCTGGATCCCAGGACCCTGAGATCATGACCTGAGCCGAAGGCAGAGGCTTTAACCCACTGAGCCACCCAAGCGTCCCAGCATGTGCCCTTTCTTAAAACTGAAAATATTTCGTTGTATGCAGTACTATATCTGGTTTATTGATTTATCCGTGGATGGACATTTGTTTCTACCTTTTGGCTATTGTGAATAATGCAGTTGTGAACATTAGTATACAAGTAGCTGTTCAGGTCCTTGCTATCAGTTACTTTGGTATATAGCCAGAAGTAGAATTGTTGGATGTATGTTAATTATACATTTAGTCTTTTGAGGAGCCTATACTGTTTTCCGAAGTGATTACCCTATTTTTCATTCCCACCAGCTATGCATAAGGCTTCAATTTTTCCACCTCTTTGTCAAGACTTGTTATTTTCTGTTTATTTCTTTTTTGTAATGGCTATTCTAATGGGTGTGAGGTGGTATCTCACTGTGGTTTTGATTTGCATTTCCCTAACGATTAGTGATTTGGGACTTTTTTTTTCCAGGTACTTATTGGCCATTTGTATATCTTTTTTGGGAGAAAGGTAAATTCAAGCCTTTTGCCTGTTTTTTAGTCAGGTGATTTGTCTTATTGAGATGTGGGACTGAGTTCTTTATATAGTCTACATATTAACCCCTTATCTGATGTGTAGTTTGTAAATATTCTCTCCTATTCTGTGGGTTGGCTTTTCACTCTTGATAATGCCCTTTGATGCACGGAAGTTTTTAATTTTTATAAAGTCCAATTTGTCTATTTTTTTGTTGTTGCCTATGCTTCTGCTGTCATATCCAAGAAATCACTGCCAAATCCAATGCCATGAAGCTTTCCCCTGATGTTTTCTTTTGAGATATTTATAGTTAGAGGTCTTATGTTTAAATATTTGATCCATTTTGAGTTAATTTTTGTATATGGTATAAAGTAAGAATCCAACCTCATTCTTTGGCAAATAATGCAGTCAGTAAGTTAATTTTTTTTAATTATTTTATTTTTACTTATTTATTTGACGGAGATCACAAGTAGACGGGCAGGCAGAGACAGAGGGGGAAGCAGGCTCCCCGCTGAGCAGAGAACCAGATGCCGGGCTGGATCCCAGGACCCCGGGATCATGACCTGAGCCGAAGGCAGAGGCTTTAACCCACTGAGCCACCCAGGCGCCCCAGTAAGTTAATTTTTAAAATAAATAAAGCCTCAATGATTATAAAATAACATGAATAGTTTTGTTAAAGACAAGGGAGAAGAGTCTACTATCTTGAGTAGTCCTCCTCTTTTCTTATTTACATGGTGGATTTCTGGTCAATTACCCATGCCATTATAAAAGAGCTCATTCAAAGACAGGTAGAGTGATAATTCTGAAGTCTGTGGGGACTGGGGACTAAATAATGAGGACTGCATAGTACACAGATGAGTGGTTTTAACTTCAGTATCTCTTTCCTGACTTTGGAGGGGCAGATTATAACATTTAAGGGGTGAAATTCTTCATGAAGGATATGAAGAGGGGCGCCTGGGTGGTCAGTGGGTTAAGCCTCTGTCTTCAGCTCGGGTCATGATATCAGGGTTCTGGGATCCAGCCCTGCATCAGGCTCTTTGCTCACCAGGGAGCCTGCTTCTCCCCCTCTCTCTGCCTGCCTCTCTGCCTGCTTGTGATCTCTCTCTGTCAAATAAATAAATAAAATCTTAAAAAAAAAAAAAGGGGATATGAAGAAACAAAACATTGTTCAAAAATGTGAGCAAATGAGAGGTGTCTGGCTGGCTCAGTCAGTAGAATATGTGACTCTTGATCTTGGGGTCATGAGTTCAAACCCCATGTTGGTCATAGAGCTTATTTTTAAAAATATAAGCAAATTAGGAGAAAATTTTAAGAAAGATGAATGAAAGAAAGAAAGAGAGAGAGAAAAAGGATAGATGGATGTAGGAGCAAGTCTTGCTCTGAGGCCTTAACAGTAAACCTCCAAACATTTTTTTTTTTAAGAATTTA
Organism: Taxidea taxus jeffersonii; assembly: GCA_003697995.1. Taxonomy (NCBI): domain Eukaryota; kingdom Metazoa; phylum Chordata; class Mammalia; order Carnivora; family Mustelidae; genus Taxidea; species Taxidea taxus. The sequence goes on along the minus strand of RCUC01129570.1, from coordinate 2,365 downwards.
TTTATTTGACAGAGATCATAAGTAAGCTTAGAAAGCTCTTTTAATAGAGAATACTGGAAAGAGTTGTTTTTTTTTGTTTTTTTTGTTTGTTTGTTTTTTTAAGATTGTATTTATTTATATGACAGAGAGAGAGAGACGGTGAGAGAGGGAACACAAGCAGGGGGAGTGGGAGAGGGAGAAGCAGGCTTCCCACCGAGCAGGGAGCCCGATGTGGGGCTCGATCCCAGGACCCCGGGATCATGACCCAAGCTGAAGGCAGAGGCTTTAACCCACTGAGCCACCCAGGTGCCCCCTGGAAAGAGCTTTTAAAGCCTGGAGTTACCTAATGAAAAATTAGTGTTACGGGACGCCTGGGTGGCTCAGTTGGTTAAGCGGCTGCCTTCAGCTCAGGTCATGATCCCAGCGTCCTGGGATCAAGTCCCACATCGGGCTCCTTGCTTAGCAGGGAACCTGCTTCTCCCTCTGCCTCTGCCTGCCACTCTGTCTGCCTGTGCTCGCTCTCTCTCTCTCTATAACAAATAAATAAATAAAAATAAAATCTTAAAAAAAAATTAGTGTTACAATGAGTCACTAAGAGAGAGATAACAATTTGAAAAGTAAAAATAAGTAGAAGGTCAGGAGTAAAGATTTCAGAACCACACATTTCCTCTTTAACCAAAGTTGTCCTCCCATTGGCTTTTTTCTACGCTCTAAAGTTTTAAAACGATAATATTTCCTGCAAAGGAAATAAACAAAGGGACGGGTACATAGAGTCAATCCACTTTCTAAATGTCTTCCCTACACTAAGCATGATTATGCTTTGCAACCAATTAAAGAAGAGGTATTTCCCTCAGTGATCAGGCTCCTTGGCTGGGCTGTTCCTGCTTCTCGTCCAGAAATACTCTGGGTCTGTATCAGCCTGGCAAACCCTTCCTCCCCTTGGATAATCATTAACCAGCGTATCAAATCCCAGTCACTTACAATTAGATCTTGTTGACTCTCCCTTCCAGAAGTACAGCAAGAGTAAAAAAGGAAGGAGGCAATTTAAAATCAGGCTTCTGTTTCTTCTGACTTTCTAGAGCTGGATAACTTTGGCTTGCTTTCATTTTTCCCAAGAAATAACCCAAAGATTGTACAATTTGACATCATAGTATTTATAAACAATTATGTTTCCCTCAGAGACCCTATGCCCCAAATGAACAACACATTGATGAAAGGCAGGAAGACAAAATAAAAAGACAGCAAGAAGCCAAGATATATTTATTAGATACGTTACTTGTTTTTGTGCTTAGCAATGATGCCAAATATAATGTTTCTTTAGCCGAGTTTGGTTCGAAGTTTCTTACAGTAGAGTTCAACCTCCGTATCTCCTGCTTCTGATCTTGGCAAATACTTTATCAACATACTAAGAAAAAAAACAACAGCAACCCCCTTCCCCCAGCTCCATCTTTCTTGTCTGTATTTTGGATGTTATTCTCTGTCCCCTTAAAGAGCAAGCAGGTGAGATTCCTGACCCCTCCTTGCCCTCCCCTCCATCAGCTAGCTCCAAAGCTGGTGAGCAGTTAGGAATGCAATATGGCTTCTAGAGGGTTGTATCAGATGCTCAGTTAATCACGGCATCAGGGTTCAAATATTTAAGTGTGCAGAAGACAGCTGCGGGTGGCTGAAGCATGAGGCTTCTGGATTCTGAGTCATCTCCCTGGAATGAAAGACACACTGCAAATGTGTTTGCACCCACCCAATCTATCTCGACTGCTGGAAGTTGTCTCAGACAAAGCTGGTATTGCACTGCCCTGGTCCTCAGGTTTTTCCTTCCCAAAAACAAACTCTTCTCACTGGAAAGACTCAGACCTATTTGCTTAAAACTCTGAACCATCAGGAAGTTTAAAAAAAAAAAAAAAAAAAAAAGCCTGTCCTCCTGTGGTCCACTTGTTTCAGCATACAAATGCTAAAACTGAACTTTAACTTACAGGCTTCTTCAACCTATTCAGCTATATTGCAAAATGTAATATATGGGTTTTTTAGTAATGAATTGAAACACTGGCACTTGGCACTGATTGCTAATACTCCTTTGCTTATGTGCATAAACCTACTCTGAATTACCATAGACATTTGCCTTCGTGATGTCATCCCTCTACCATTTTGTTTCTGGATTGTTGTCCTGTGGCATAATTTAACTTGGACTTCAGTAATAAAATTCATTAGAATTAAATATGGCTAGGTAAAATAACAAATAATAAAAATTATGAAAGTGAAGTATTTGCATTATTTATCATTATTTTAAAATTGTTTTCTCCATTGAGTTCATTGCCTGATAAATATTTACATATAGTTTAACTATATGTGTGTACAATAGCCACTTTTTTTTTTTTTTGAGAGAGAGAGA
>RCUC01129569.1:0-22532 GCA_003697995.1 Taxidea taxus jeffersonii | reverse complement strand
GAATGAAGAAACGAGAGCTCCAGAGTACTCCACATGATACACTAAAGCTCTGAGTAACAATACAGAGGTTTACCACAGGTTCCTTCCTGGCAGAAGACACAATTTGGGATTTATTTTACAAGAAACCAAATTGTGAAGTCGCCCCGGATTTAAAATGTTCCTTATTTTTAAAAGAAAGCACTAAAATCCAGTCTTCTTCAAAAGATCAGGAAATTTAAAAAATGACAAGAAATAAAAAGCTCGAAATCGGGTTTTGATAGAGACAAGCTCACCCACAGATCTGCATTCTCTTACCATCTCCAAAGCCATGCAAATCTACATGCTACTTTGCTGTGTTAGAATTTTATAAATATTAGTTCTCCCAACTATATAGTTGTAAGTTCATTCCTGTTGGGCCTGGAGGCTCATAGACTAGAAACTATAAAAGAAGCCTTGTTATAGTTAATTTTGAATATTTTTTTTAAGACTGTCCAGTTGGTTATTGGACTCTGGGTAAGTTTCAAATGGCATCAGGGGTAAAATCCCCAGTCGTTAAGGGGCCACTGTGGGTGGTCTAGGATGCGGTGGCCAAGACTAACTTCATAAATGGGACAAGGTTTGCACTGGCAGGATGCTCATGCAGAAGAGGCATGAGAGAGGCAAGGAGAGCTTCCGGCCTCAGACCCACTGTCAGAATATGTGAAAAGAGAAATGAGGGAATTAGGGGTCAACAGCGAACCAGAGATCATGCCCCTTCATCCCTTGGGGTTCTGTTTACCACTATGGGTCCTATGTGGTCAGGAGCTCAGTGGTTCTCATGTCTGCCTTCCTTCGGTGGTTTGTAGAATGGAGGCCCCGTTTCCCATGGAGAGAGCGGGTAAGGGATGATGGCGGACAGAATCACACTCTCATGAACTAACAAGACCCACCGTGCAGGGCTGACTGGGAGATGCTTCTGGCTTTAAAGGACCAAAGAGACAGCTCTGACCCTAAGCTTCTCCTCCAATTAGGAAATCAAAAATTGTGAGACCATGGGGCTTGCTCTAGGTTACACAACTGGCCAAAGGAGTGCCCCTTTAGAAAGCAGTAGAGTCAGAAATAGCAGAATGGGGCAGTGTCTCCTTGCCTGGTTCATAGTCACATAGCAGATCCCCGTTCTGCTGCTCTGTTTAGCCCAGCACCCTGCTTCTCACCAGGAAGGCCATGGGCACAAAGGACTGTGTGTTCTGAAGGCAGTAGAGAGGGATTTATTCTGTCAAGCTGTGCTGATTTATGTTGTGTTTTCTGTCCCAGACAATGTTTAATTCCTGACTTCCACGGCCTTCTGCAGCTTCCTGCTTGATATCCTGCTTTTATCATTGGTACCTGAGAGGATAGGAACCAGGGAGACTTACTTCCCTGACACTAGTTGTCCTGAACCCATCTCTTTGTGGGTCTGGAGCTTTCCATGGATGAGAGGGGATGAGACTCAGAAAATGCACATGAGAGAGGGTGGGGCAGGCCTTTCCTGAGCCAACCTCATGGCTAGGTAGGGTTCTTTGAAGGAACATGAAGGCTCCCAGTCTGGCTCTGCCCAGAGGGCTGGCTCTTCTTGGCATGACTGTATCTCGACACCTAGTGTTCAAATTCATCCCCCTGGAGCAGACCCGTGGCTTGGCCATTTTGAGAGCACCGAGCACAATCCAAGCCATGAAGATGGTTGAGAGCCCACAGAAAGGCTCTGCTACCATTGCTCCCATATTTATATTTGGAATGTATAACATCTTGACTTTCAGCCTAGTTTTCTTCTAAGTCCTTCATTCTTCAAAAGCAAATAACAAAAAACCATCCAGAAAGAGCTTTCCTTTAACCTGTCACAGGTTCACTAATATGATTAGATCTGAATCAACCCACTCATGTGTAGATAGTGCCACGCATCCTGGGGAACCCTGGGCCAGCAGGAGTGGGATGTGAGTGTGTGCCAGTGCAGTGACATTGACCTCTGTGTTGTCAGATGATCCACCAGCAGCCCAATCCTGGAGTCCACTATGAGTACGTCATCATGGGGACCAACGCCATTAGCCCACAGGTGCCGCCTCACAGGAGACCAGGTAAAATCTCTTGTTCTATAGCCAAACACCCCCACCCCCAGTCATTTCTTTTTAAAGCCCTCTGTTTCTTCTCATGCATCTCCCTTGTGTCTCTGTCAACACAGAGAAAACCCATGGATGTGCCCTTGACATCAGAGGATGCTTCAGCATTTATCTGAGCCTTTGCTGATAAGAGGGTCCCATTCACTTGATTTAAACACTAGGTGAACATCCTGAGTCTGTCTTTCCAGTTCATTATCTTGAGATACCTGATATTAGTTCCCTCTAGCTGCCACATAACAAATTATGTCAAACGTCGTGGCTTAAAACAACACAAATTTGCTATCCTACAGTTCGGGAGGTCAGAAGTCCAAAATGAGTTCTGCTGGGCTGGAATCAAGGTGTCGGCAAGCCATGCTCCTTTGGAGGTTCTAGAAGGTTCTGTCACCCTGCCCTTTTCACTTCGAGAGGCCTCCTGCAGTCCTTGCTTCTTGGCCTCTTCCTGCGTGGCACCTTTGGATCTCGGGCTCTGACCCCCCCTTCTTCCAACATCACATCTCTGGGCACCCCCCCAGACAATCTGGGACCATTCTCCTGGATCTTTTAACTTCATCACATCTGCAAAGCCCCTTTGGCCATATAAGGTGTCATCCTCAGGTTCCTGGGATGAGGATGCAGGCACCTTCAGAGGGCCATTATTCTGTCCACCTCGGGCCTTTTCTCTTGGTCCCCTTTTGCTTCTACTGTCACTACTTTGACTTGTAAGGAAAGAATAACAAGTTCACACCTAATTATCCACCTCTTTCCTGTAGTCTCTGCGATAGACAAGCAGGCAGCCCTCTGGCTCTGTGGATGTTTCTTTACCAGATGGTAACGGAACCCACCACCCAAATGGGGACTATTTTTTTCCATCTTTTGAACAGGAAGGCCTACGTAAATAGCAGCGCTACTATCACTCACATGCTCTGGGTCCTTGTTGTGTGCCAGACATCGCTGAGCCCCCCACATAGCTGAACTCACCAAATTATCATGACCGCGCTCAGAGGAAAGGGGCTGTTATTGCCTCATCTTAAAAATTAACAAATGGAAGCTCAGAGACATGGACTTACTGTCCAGGTCCCACAGTGACTTCAGTCCCCTGTCTGTTGTACCACCTAGGGTTAGCTGCTCTGACACCCGTCCCAGCAAGTGAGGGCACAGAGGTGAGGCCTGGCCCGCCAGATGGATAACCGGTTATCTGACTGTCACAGGTCAGCGGGGAGCCACCTGGCTCCTTGGAGACAGCAGGGTGTGAGCTGGGCACATGGGGTGTGCCTGTTGTCCAAACTGAACGTCAGCACACTCAGTCCAACACAATGGTAAAGCCATTTCCAGGAATGATACATAGTCTGAGAAACGAGGTTCAGATGGCAGAATATGGACGTTCCTGAGATCTGATGCTGATGGATAAGGACAGTCGGACAGACTATTCGAAATCCTACAGTATGATGGTCGATAACAAGCCTGATGGGTCTCAGCTAATGGGTAGCATGGGATTAGCTACCTGGGACAGGGCGGGCCCAGAAGGAGTCAGTTGTAAAAAGTTGGTGAGGAGGGGCATTGTCCACCCTCCATGAACTTGAATCCAGCTCTGCCTCCTTTTTGCTGTGCACCCTCAGGCAAGTCAGAAACTTCTCTGAGCAAGTTCCCAGTCTACATAATAGTGAAAGGGAAAAAAACCATACACGTCAAGATATTTTTTTGAATATTGAGTGTCCATCCAGCGTAGTGCCCAGTACATGCAAGGGGTGCAAAAGATTTTAAAATCTTTTTGTCCGGTAATATTTTAGCCTCGCTTGTGTCAGTATGCGTAGTCTTGTTTCCATTGATTTAAATTGTATTTAATATTTTAAGCCTTGAAGTGTAAGTGGTGGAGGGTGAGGAAAGCTTTGAGTTGTAACTGGATTCTACAGTAACTCTGGAATTTGCCTCCTTGTTTTGTATCAAACTAGTATATGCTTGAATAATATTCAACCAAAACAGAAATATAGGAAGGAAGATGCAAGTGCCCCATAATTGCCCAAACTTGGATGAAATCAAGATGAATGGATAGATAAACTAAGGCCCACCCAGCCAGTGGAATATTATTCAGCACAAAAGGAAGTGAGCTACCACCTAGCCATGGAAAGACATGGAGGAAACTTAAATGCGCATCTGAAAAGTCTCCATACTGTATGATTCCAGCTATATGATATTGTGGAAAAGGCACAACTTTGGATCAGTGATTGCCAGGGGCTATGGGGGAGGGAGGGGTGAACAGGCAGACAGACAGGATTTCTAGGGCAGTGAAACTATTCTTGATGATACTGCACTGATGGATACATGGCATTCTACATTGTCGAAACCCATAGAATGTACACCACCAAAATGAACCCTAACGGGAACTATGGGCTTTGGGTGATAATGACATGCGATGCAGGTTCGTGGATGGTAAGAGATGTTCCGCTCTGGTGAGGGACATTGATGGGGGGAGGGGGTAGTGCACTATGTGGGGACAGGGGAGAAATGGAAACTCTGTCCTTGCCACTTCATTGAGCTGTGAACCTAAAACTGCTCTTGAAAAAAGAAGAAAGTCCACTTAAAAAAAAAAAAAAGGAACAACAACAACAAAAAACCCAATATGTTCCAACCTCATCCCCCAATTCTATTCCAGGAGGGAATATCTCCTCATGATTTGGAGGGTTCCCCCTAGCCTTTTCCTGTGCATGTAGAAACGTGCGTATAACCAGTTTGAACCTCTGTCTGCCGTCTACGTGTACAGGGAACATTGCATGCCAGTCTTTTCCAGAAGTCTAACTTAGATCTTTCCTCTACTTCAGACTTCCTTGACACTGGTAGAAAACTTAATCTCATCCAATACAGGGAGTCACCACCCCCCCACCCCCATTAGGAGTAAAGATCCCTGCTTGGCACAGATAAGGTCTGTGGAGCTCAGGAAACTCTGGCCTTCTGACTCTAGCCTCTCCTTGCCTTGAGAACATCTCTCTCTCTCAAAATAAATGCTCTCCACTTTTCCGTCCTCTTTCCTCCTCCTTGCCATTGGCTGGCCCCAGGATCAAGGCCTTGTTATCTTTACTGAGACCTCAGGCTTTCACAGTGAGAAGGAAGAGCTGTTGACTTCCCACGGCTTTTACTTCCCTGCAAAAATCTGCATCCAGAACACCTAGGGGCTTGGCCAGTTGGCCTGGGGGAGGAGAGACAGACACGAAGGGCAGAACACAAATTTAATTTCTCATAAGGGCTCCCTGCCACACCTGTGTAGACATATATACAGAATGAATTCTGCTATGCTTTTTTCTTTCATCAAACAATGTATCAGTCTTATCTCCATGTCACAACATATAATTTTGCTTCACTCTTTCAAAGAAAAAAAAATAACATAATATGCCGTATTGTATTTTAACCAGTACCCCCGGTGGACATTTAAGTTCACTCTGTTTGACTAATTCAGAACATACTTTAATAGCTGTGCTTGTACACACAGCTTTGTGTAAAAGAATGGGAATATCTATAGGGTAAATGTCCTAGAAACTGAATCACTAGGTCAAGGGGTATGTACATTTAAAACTTGGGCAGAGGGTGGGGCGCCTGGGTGGCTCAGTCAGTTAAGCGGCTGCCTTCGGCTCAGGTCATGATCCTGGAGTCCTGGGATCGAGCCCCACCTCAGGCTCCCCACTCAGTGGGGAGTCTGCTTTTCCTTCTGACCCTCTCCCCTCTCATGCTCTCTCTTTCTCTCCCACTGCCTGTCTCAAATACATAAATAAAACTTGGGTAGAGAGTTGCGGGAGGTGGATGGGGGATGGGATAACCGGGTGATGGGCATTAAGGAGGGCACGTGATGTAATGAGCGCTGAGTGTTCTGTGCACCTGGTGAATCACTGACCTTTACCTCTAAGACTAACAAATACACTGTGCATTAATTAGTTGAACTTACCTTAAAAAAATTAAATAAGTAAATAAATAAATAAAACAAACTTAGGTAGATATGGCCAAATTGCCCTCCAAAACTTTGTGTCTATCTGCCGGCTCCTCGTCCTTGGTTTTCCTTTACTTTCAATGAGGGGTTTAGGGATTTTAGGATCTCCAGATTTTCTCTCCTTTATCATGAGGCTAATAAAGTGGTGGCAATTTTTTGTTTTCACATGAAGTTCTTTCATTATGAGTGAAGTTGAGCGTTTTTGTATGACTTTGGGCTGTTTGTGTTTCCTTTTATGTGCCTGGTCTCTCTTCCTGGCCCTTGCCTGCTTTTCCTACTGAGACGTTGGTCTGTTTCTTATTCATTTTTAACCATGTTTTGAATTTGGGAGAAACTGGTATATGCATGTTTAAAATACGTATGTTCTGAACTGGAAATGACCTCATGCTACATGATTTCTACTGTTGAAGGGCTGTCCTCGGGGGGACTCCGGGTCCAGACCAGTCTTACTCCCGTGTGCCTGCACCTGTCTCTCCTAGGGGAGCCCTTCAACGGCCAGCTGGGAACGGATGGGAGGAGCCAGGAGGAGGGAGAAGAAAAAGAGGGGGCCGAGGAGAAGGAAGATGTGCATGGCGGGGCCCCCGAAGTATTCACCTCAGAATCAGCACAGACCTTCCCAGTCGGGCACCCAGATGGATTTTCCTCCCACCGACCAGACAATCTGGTGCCAGCGGCCCCGCAGCCCCCGCGGCGAAGCCGGGACCACAACTGGAAACAGCTCGGGACCACAGAATGCTCCACGAGTTGTGGGAAAGGTGAGCTCCAGTGCAGGCGAGGAGGGTCTCTGCAGACCCCTGGATGAGGAATGGGTGGCTGGGCTTGAGGGACTTGGCACACCCTCCCCTCCTTGAGCCCGACTGTGGGGTGGTTCGTTGGTGTGACATTATGTGGAGGGTCCCCGAGACCACCCTCAAGCTTAATGACCCACAAGGACACACGAGACTCAGAAGAGCTACTCTCTTTGTGGCCACCACTGATTACACTGAAAGGATACAGGCGGGTGTCATCAGGCAAGAAGGCACATGGGGCCAAGTCCAGGAGAAACCAGGGACCAGCTTCCAGGTGTCCCATCCCACGAGAGTGGCACCCAGATGCACTGAATTCTCCCGGCAGTGATGAGTGACAGCAGGAGCCCAGTAGTGCCGCGAGATAATCGAGGTTTGGTGTCCAGGGGGCTTACTGTGGCTCAACCACATAGGCCTGGAGCCCCCACGTGACTGACATTAGCTCCTTGGCCTTGAGTGCCCAGAAGTCAAACTGAGAGATAGAACATGGCCCAAGACCTCAGGCCCACAAAAACAGGCATTCAGCCCAGTCCCATTGCTGGTGTCAGCTTCCTCGTCAGACTGACACAGTGTGGTCCAGGGCATGGAAAACATTCCTATCAGCAGAATAGCCCATGGGCGCAAAGGTTGTCTCTAGCCCTGCTCCAGGGCCAGTCCTGAAGACAGGCCTGTCTTTGGAGTGTGGAGGGTTTGAGTACCGCCTCCTGCTGAGTTAACCCTCTCCTGCACAACACGCTCACGAATCACCACAGAATGTGTTCATTGAGTTTCAGATGGAGAAGTTGAGGTATTTCCACAGAGATACGAGGTGAAACTCATTCTCCAAATCTAAGATTCCAGAAAAAAGCACACCTGTGGGGTTTGAGGTGTCCCTGCGCTCTTACGCTCACCAACGCTCACAGCTCCCACTGTTCTCTCTGTAAAACCTTCACCCCCTGTCATCCCACTATCCTAACTCCATCAGCTACAACCCTGGGGAGCCAGCCTGCGGCCCAGCCATGCCAGCTCCATGGACTCCTAGCAGGAAGGGAGACCACTCACTGGAGACATGAGAGGGAGCAAAGGGTGTCTCTCCAAACAAAAGAGTTACAGGATTTGGGAGAAGGGCAGATGGAGTTGAGATGATATTTAAAGAAAGCCGGGTTTTGATAGGCTCAAAGCAAAGCAAGGCTGTGGTCAAAGGGGTCAGTAGCAATATGAGTCTGAACTGTGGGGTGGATCTGGGACCCTATTTCCTTGAAAACTCCAAAGTTAAGGTAGACGTGGAATGTGGTGTCCAGAAGGCCCCTATCAAACGTCTGGCACCTGGGTTGGAAATCGAGGCTGTTTCTCAGTTTCAAGGTGCCATAGCCCCTCAGGGCAAGGATCTGTGATCACCAGGGACTATGATGCGTGGTAACCACCTCTTATTTGTAAGGAAGTCCTATTTGTGACCCTAAAACCCCTGTCCTTGGAGGGGAGGTGGCCACGGAAGTGGGAAGGCCATATCCCAAGAAGGCCTGCTGCCAGGAAACTGTGATACACTGAGAATATTGGTTTGGGGATTTTTTTTTCTTTCTTTCAAATAACATGTACCCGAGGGTACAAGATTTGGGAACTCTGCCATAATTTGCACCCGGAAAATTTTCACAACTGCCTCTAAAGGCTTTATCTTTTTCCCAAGAGCGTTGGCTTAGTGGATTTTGAGAACAGAATTGAGGTATTTGGTTCTTCGTGGGGGCTGGGGTGTCTCCTGCCTGGACCCCCAGCCGGTTCCATGATGACAGGGAAGTGGAGCACTGATTTCTGGAGCTGACACCATGCAGATATTCGTGGGCTTTTGCTTAATCTGTGTGCAAAGAATGTGGACTGGAGATTCATTGGCCTAACCCCCTTTTTAAGCTTTAGGAAGGAAAATGAAATGCCCATAGTGTGTGTCTGAACAGAGGCAGGAAGCTAAAGCTAAATTGAGCCTTCTTGGCTCAAATCATTTTGGTCAGGATCCATCCCAGGAACTGCAGAGGGGAGTAGGATGAAACACAGTTGACATAGGGACCCGGGGTCCAAATGTGGGATTACTGAAGTTTCCCACCATGGAGTTAGTGGTGCAACGCCCACTGGAGGAACCAGACACCTTTGTGCTAGGTACACACAAGGGAAAGTTATAAAAAGAAAAATTGCCATTCTGTGGTTTTGTATCAAGGAAGGCAGATGCATAGAAGATGCTCTTCCCCTTCGTGTCTGGAAAGATCACCTGGCCCAAGCTTTCCAGTCGGGTGAGATGTCACTGCATTTGGACACCATCGGGCAGTACCTCGTGGACTTCAATAGAATAAGGACAAAGACATGTGCCATTGCCCTCTCACCCTTCATGCTGCACACACGGCCCTGCATTCACCAAATAAACACCACATAGCCCAGGGGTTGTTCAACGGGGCATTCAAGGCATGATGGAGGGACCCCATTTCCAAAGATTCTGGTTATCTTTCCTCCAGCCAACCCCAGCCTTTGGGATCCACACTGAGCCAAAAACCAGCCTCCCTTACTCTATTCCCTGGTACGGAGCCAGCAAACCGCTTTTACTCCCCGATCTAGCTCAGATGCATCTCCTCCATGAAGCCCTTCCTGATTCTGCAAAGCACAGGGGGGCACTTACCCCATGAGACTGCATAGCAACTCGGGCCACATTCTTGCCCCAGCTTGGCGTGGCCTAGCTGTCTCTCCTCGTGGACACCTTGCATCACCTGTCCCTGGGATTGTAGCGAGCCCACAAGGAGATGCTCCTCAAGTGTTTCTTGAACTGATGAATATATTGTCAAATGAGGAGTATCCAGCTATTAGAAAAGGTGCAAGAGTGGTTTTTACATCATTGCATCCTGGATAAGCAAGGCCTTACTGTGTTTTATCCATAGCTTGAAGAATGTGGATTTATGTACTCGCAACCAAAGAACCTTTTTCTCGACATTTCCATATGATTTGGTTTAATGTTCTTAATATAGTCTTTCTCCTTTGCCCTGTGGACACACACACACACACACACACACACACACACACACACAGCATTTTCCCCCAGCCCTCCCTTCTCTCATACCCCTAGCCCCTTGCTCTTCCACTGGGCAAATGGCAGCAGCCCATGGATGCCCCTCCTTTGCTCTCTGTAGGGTTTGCTCCCGGCAGCGATGGCTGGATTGCAGGGCAGATGAGGCCATATGGACACGCCCTTTTACAGCTCAACAGTAGTGACAAATGTACCAGGACCACGCCCTTCCGAGTCCACTGGTGCCATCTTGCTCTTGTATGCACAACCCACACCCACGACCCCTGTGACCTCACCGTTCGTCCCCACACAAATCTCCGTCCTTCCTGGTGGAGCTCCCTGGACCACAGGTCTCCATGCCTCTCAAGGAAAACCCCCTTTATGGTATCACTGTCACAGAGAGGGGTCCTGCTACTGGCAGCCCAGAGCGGCCGGTGGCTCGTACTCCATCCAGCCGTGGCTCAGACCTCTGTCTGGCCAAACACTTGGCTTGGCTCAGTTGACTTCTGGAGTTCCAAGACTCGGATGGTTTCATTTTTTTCTTGCTCTGTATCTTGTCCCTCTCTCCACAATGCCACACCAACCTCTCTATGGTGTCCTCCAGACTCACTGACTTGCCTCCTTTAGTACCTGTGGATCACCTGGGGTCCCATATTCCCTCCTCCAGGATAACATACCTCTGTTCTGATCAACACGCACAACATAAAACACAACTAAAATGATCCCAGATTTTTCCTGCCGCTTGAAGCCCAGCCAGCACCTGACATCACCAACCCCAATCTCACTTGCCAGCAATTAGAGGCAGAATAGAATGGCATGCTGTACAATGAAGCGATGGCCAGGTACCATTTGAGTGACAGTCTCTCTCTCTGCAGAAATCAAAACTGACCCAAAGAAAGAAACCACCATGGTCATTGGAGTCAAGAATTACAGTTCTGGTGTTTTCACACCAAAAGAGAGTGAGCCTCTGAATTTATGTCCTTGGCTGAGCACTGGAGCTGGACTGTGGTGGACAAGTGTAGTGTAAAGGCAGTTAAGGGTGAGGAAGGTCCGTGGCCATGTGCAAACAGCCCTGAGCAGGACCCATCTCTCCAAGGCACAGAGCATTCCTATGGCATCCTGTATCCTTTTCGCTAAAGATTCTAAATCGCCCCCTCATTCGAGTGTCATAGGGTTGGAGTAGTAACTTTTGCTTTTCAGTCCGCAAACTTGACAGCTAAAAAATTAAACCCACAGGGTCTGAAGAGATAAATAATAAGATTTTTGCTTAATCCCTTAATAGCTGGGTCCCAAATGGGTACCCCACAATGCGTGAATGGAATCTTATTCATCTTTGTAAGTGAGCACAGGGTGCTTAATGTTTGTGGAATTTAATTTAAAAAATCTCTTCATGGAAGCAGACATGTCACTGGACAAAATATAATTCCATAGAAGTTTCTGTCTCCTATTAATTTTACACTTTTTTTTTTTACTCTGCCAATACTTATACTTCATTAGAACATTATTTTTTAAATAATGGTCTTAAAGTTGTAGCTATATTATGAATTTTTGCTGCCGTTTTGAAACAAATGATCATTTTAGATTCAGAACTGTCTTCCAATTTGTCCGGTTTCTTACGGGAACCGCCCTCTGGCTCAGGGGTCACACAAGATCAGCTTCCACAAGCAATGACACGCTTTTCGTGGCCGAGAAAATATGGAGACGTTCATGTGAAAAGTTATCCCTCCGGTTACAATTAAACTGTCTTAAGTTGGAAGCTCAGAAACCCCAAACACCAGGCCAATTAGCAACAGAGCTAAGACAGAACTATAGAATAAGTGATCGTGTTCTGCCCAGCAGGAATTGGGTAGTGGCCTAGACTGGGGGTCGGTGGGGTGGGGGAGGACAGACAGTTATTTGTGGAAAAACATATTTTTCAGACAGTTCTATGGCCTGTTCACTGGTTACCTTTCTCACTTTGTACACATCCATTAGCAATACCCCGTGATGCCACCAGGGGGTAGCAGAGAGAGAGGCAGTCAGAATTGTTTGCTTTTTTTTGTTTGTTTGTTTAAAGCAGAGATTCCATTTAATGGCTTCTGACTTTTTCTCCAAAATACATTGATCACTGGGTGTTATACGCAAACAATGAATCATGGAACACTACATCAAAAACTAATGATGTACTGTATGGTGACTAACATAACATAATAAAAAAATACATTTATTCATATTAAGCCAGTGAAACTCAGCTATGTATTTAAAACAAAACAAAACAACAACAACAACCCTGAGGCAGTTAGTATGATATTTTACAAAGTAATATAAACAAATATTAGGCCTCTGAATAATATCCATTCAGCATTTTTACTGAGTGGCTATTACTCTGCTAGGTCCTGGGATTACAGGGATGAACAAGAATTAGCTCTGTCCCTGAGAAGCTCTCTGTCTCATGGGAAGCAGACATCTACTCAAATAACTGAAAATTCCATTGGATCAGTACTTTATTAGGGGAATGGGTAAAATGCCTTATAGCGTAGGGCGAAGCCAGCTGATCTCCTAACCGGTCCTGAATCTTCTTACTTCTCTGCTTAAGCCTGACTCTCACACATTCCAGGCACATGCAGGCCAGTGTGTGTGTTGGGCACTTTTGTTTCTATTCAGCCACCTGGATAGCCCCCTCCCTCCAAGACACACATGTGCACGGCTACCCAAACCCCAGTCTTCTCTAGGATCCAGCTAGACCCTCTAGGACCCTTTCTCTGTGATGTCTCCAGAAAATCTCCGAACAGTTATTACTTGTGGTCATTTTATAATCACTCTCCTGCCTTGTGGTATCTTGAACTGTTAGGAAAATCGCATCTGCCTTTAGCACATTCCAACTGTGTCCGCAAAGAGATGATAAGCTCTTGGAGGGCAGGAACTATTGCTACTCTTGTTTGCACCCACCATGCCTGGCAGAGCTGTTGTGGGGGAGGTGTGTGTAAATGCATGAACAAAGGAGGAGTGTGTGCACACGTGTGTGTGTGTGTGCACACGCATTGCTCTGTTCCTGTAGCCTCTCCTTATCAGTACCCAGATCTCTGTGCACCTGCACCCTGAGCCCAACATTCGACTGTGTGGAGCCGTCTTTGACAAGTTCTCCTTGTCTCTGCAGGATCCCAGTTCCCAATTTTTCGCTGTGTACACAGAAACACCCACGAAGAGGTTCCCGAGAGCTACTGCGACTCCAGCATGAAGCCTACCCCTGAGGAGGAGCCCTGCAACCTCTTCCCTTGCCCAGCCTTGTAAGATGCGGAGGTTGCCTGTTACCGGGTCACTTCTAGGGGCTTGTGCCTAAGACCTTAGTAGCAGACATAAAATCTGTCTACATTTGATTTAGAGGCATGAAACTCGGACTGTTCAGCAAGGTCACCTGTCTGGGGTGAACACAGAAGCTTGTAGCCTTTAGCAGTGAGCACACACCTTTGGTCATTTGGAGCAATTACATGCAAGCTTGGTGGGGAAAGCAAAGAGGGAAGCTGAGAATTACAGTCTGGCATGGTCGGTGTTGTAGGTGAGCTGTGAGCAGAGAGAATGAGGAGAGTCACAAGTCCGTGGGCAAGAAGAAGTCGGGAAAAGTATCTCAGGAGAGGTCTTGGGGTGGTTACTGAATGAAGAGGATACTTCCAGAAGAACAAGGAGACAGGGTCTCCACACAATTTTCAAAGTAATAGAAACATTCTCATATTGAATGTGTGCTGATGTCTTCTGTAACTAAGAGACAAAGCAGGATGACGGGAGAGCATCGTGAAACTGATGAGGAAGTAGCTCATGAGAAGTAAAGAACTCTGGAGAAGACCCCCAAGATCCAACGTGGGTTAATGTTCTACAGGGGATGCTAAAACTACCATTTGGAGTTTGGGGGTTTCTTTTAGATAAGAATCATTTGCACCTTCTCGGTTTTCTTTAATTTTCTAAAACCGGGCCGTCACCACCGGTAAAGAGCTTGTGGACAGAGTTACATTGCTTCACGGGGTCCAACGGTTAAGCTGTGCTCTGGGGTGAGGGCCACCCCTAATGATGCTGATGGTTCTGTGCAGTTTGGCTCTGGGGGCGGTGCAGGCTCTCGGGGCGGTGCCCTCTTCCCCTGGCTGAAGGCCCTCTTGCGTTCTCTCATTCCTGAGCTAGCTGGGACATCGGAGAGTGGTCCGAGTGCAGCAAAACCTGTGGCCTGGGCATGCAGCACCGCCAGGTCCTGTGCCGCCAGGTGTACGCCAACCGCAGCCTGACGGTGCAGCCGTACCGCTGCCAGCACCTGGAGAAGCCCGAGACCACCAGCACCTGCCAGCTCAAGATCTGCAGCGAGTGGCAGATCCGGACGGACTGGACCTCGGTAGGCTGGGCGGGCAGCCTGGTCTGGGGCTCCCACTCCCAGACTCCCGGCCATTCCCCCCTACTCACTGCCGTCATCCCCACCCCACCAGAGGCCCCACTCGGGGACAGCCCTGAGGTCTCTTAGAGGGAACCCCTCCCGGAGAGTTCTGGAAGGACTGTCTCGCAAACCGTAGGATGCAACCAACAGCACACTAGAGTTAAGGCTAGTGTGCCCCAATCCTCCGCAGCCGACTTCCAGGGTGAGCCCGTGGGAGTCACGTGCATATGGGTGTCACCTGTCTCCCATGTCATGAGACGTTGGCTCCTTTCAGTCTTGTACCTCGGTTTCACAGATGACAGAACGGAGGCCCAGAGCCAGAGTAGGCGGGACATCCAGGTCGGTCTCAGAGAAGTGGTGGTGAGGTTTTCAGGGCTGGGAGGCTCCCCAGGGGGCCCTGCATTGCAGGGGACTCAGGGCCACCCAGGGGGTCTCACCATGGTCGTTGTCCGCTCAGGTGGCGGATGACAAGGATGAGGGCACCAGGGCTAGGGAGGCCCCCGGAGGTCAAGTGGCCCATTCCACTGACCCACAGTATTCCTGCTGTTGTAGTGCTCGGTGCCCTGCGGAGTGGGACAGAGGACCCGCGATGTGAAGTGCGTGAGCAACATCGGGGACGTGGTGGACGACGAGGAATGCAACATGAAGCTCCGGCCCAACGACATTGAGAACTGCGACATGGGGCCCTGTGCCAAGAGCTGGTTCCTCACTGAGTGGAGTGAACGGGTGAGCTGCGGGCGGGCAGAGCGGGCTTCCTACAGCCGCGACCCCGGGCTGCGGGGCCGGCGGGCGGGGCCTGCACGTCACAGGCGCCCCAGCCCCGCGAAGATGAGTCCCCAGCTGGGAAGCCCAAGGGTAACTTCTGACTTCGGGGAAGAGGCTCTCTCTCCTTACACAAAGACCAAGGGGCTGCAAGGGTAAGCGGTGGGCCTGAAAGAATTAGTTCTCCTTCGCACTGCACGTGAACATTAGTGAAATCCTGAGTAAGGTGAACGGGTACTCCCGCGTCTCGTACGTTGTGTGAGCTCCTGGCATATAAAAAGCACTCGGCAAATGGCAGGCCCCTTCCCTCCTTCTTACGAACTCAACGCAGTTCACGGACTGCCCTGCTCCCCAGCCCCCTGGCCGCCTTTGGGGTCCCTGGGGGCAGATGTCAGAGATGAAGTCTGAGGCATGTATAGTTAACTGTGTGCAAGGGCAACCAGCAAGAGACAGAGTTCATCTATCAAAGAAAGACAAAACCAGGGGCAGCTGGGTGGCTCAGTCGGTTAAGCATCTGACTCTTGATTTCGGCCCAGGTCATGATCTCAGGGTCGTGAGATCAGCCCCCTGTAGGGCTTCCCTGAGCATGGAACCTACTTGAGATTCTCTCTCTCCCTCCGCCTCTGCCCCTCCCCCTCGTCACTCACAAGCATGCCCCTTGCATTCTCGCTCTTAAAAAAAAATTGACAAAAATAGGATTTATAGGGATTCTAGAGTTGGGTCATGGTGGGTTACACAACAGCGTAGATGTAATTAATTTCACTGAAATATACACTTAAAATGATTAGAATGGTAAATTTTATGTTGCATGTATTTTACCACAATAAAACAAAGGTTTAGGGAAAAGTACTAAGTAGAATTACAGAACATACCTTGGGGTGGGGAAGAGAGAGGGGGGAGGAGATAATGAACTTCACCTTCCTTTTCTTGTGGAAGCTACTGACTGATGGACTAGCAGTGGAAGAGGCCATCTGGGGATTCCTCCCAGGGCAGCAGACTGGCCCCCACACCAAGGGAGTCTGGGTTTCTGGATTCTTTCGAGCCCTTGCGGGTTGAACTGGGATGGAGACAGGACTGGCTGTCTCTGTCCTTAGTGCCTTCCTCTCAGCGGGGCCAGGTGGGCACCGTTTCCCTCATCAGAATTCCTCACCATGCTCCCAAACTGTAGCGTGCCTACAGGTCACCTGGGAACCCCCGTGGGGGGCTGAGTCTGAGTCCCTGCTGGGTGGTGGGCCCGGGAATCTGCCTTCCTAACAGGCTCCCAGGGGGCGCGGAGGCCGCTGGGCCAAGGGTAAGAGGGGACCAGGCTAGTTCCTAGAGTGTTAGGGAAACACTGAGCTCGGGGGCCTCCTCTCCCCGTGGCATCCTGGGAACAACAGGGCGAATATCTCAAGTTCAGAGGGGGAAAGCTTCCTGGGTCACCAACCTGCCATGTGGGTGGATTCCTGGGCCAGCATCCCTCCCACTGGTGAGCGCCCCCCATGGCGCGGTCATCCAGTATTCTGAGCATCACCCTGCAAATGCTCATAGGGGTTTCCACCCTATCCAGTGCTGACACCCCTGAATTTCATCATTGTCATAACAGTAACACTCCACCTCAGCAGGGGGAGTGGTGGAGGAACAGCCCTGCCAACTCAGCCTTCACCCCGCATGCAGAGATCATCCTGGAGATTCTTAAGAGTGATGGATCTGCTGTGGATTCCTGACACCTTGTGGCTTCTAGCCATGGCCCCTTTGCCCCCAGAGAGCCTCCAGATAGAGAGCCTGTATGTAAACACTGAACCCTAAGGACAAGCAGTGAATTGGGCCTCTGTCCCAGGAATGGGCTGAAATGGGCAAATCAGCCCTCAGGAAGGCACTGACTCAAAGGAAACAAATGGAGGGTAGGTGCTCTCAAAATGTGTTCCTGGATTCAGACTTGGGCACCGGAGGCTTAGTCCAGCAGGGCCCACCCCCATTCTGTCTGCACATCCCCTTTCCCCCCATCCAAGCCTCCCAGCAGCACACACCTCAGCTCCTGGCAGGCAAGCAGTCCTGGGAGGCCGTTTAGAAGCCACTGTGGTCAGTCTCCTGCCAGCATGGGGAGCCTTCTGCAGCGTCCCTGACTCAGCCCAGCTCCTTCCCAGAAATTCGCAGGTTGAGGCCGTTGCCCACGGTGTCCAGAGGCTTCCTTTGGCATGGGACCAAAATGTGTCTTGTAAACTCCCACTCTGGTCATGTAGAACATGGGCGTTCCTCCTCACACTACAGCCCTACAGACATTTCAAGACCTCTTCCCCCTCTTCTCCTAAAAATTCCTAGGTCCTTCAACTAATTCTTCTGTTTCTGCATTTCTAGCCACCCCCAAACGCATTTGGGTTCACAGTAAACTCCGTGAAGTTAGTGTGCAAGCAAACGAATAAAGAGAACGATGCCAGGCTTCCATTTTTCTACTGGGAAGACTCTTTGTAAAATAATTTTGGATGAAAATTATTTTTGTCAGGTATACGTAAGACCTTAAGCTAAAATGTCTGTGTCCTTTAATATAAAAGTTTGTGATACAAACACAGAATTTATAATACCAGTTTAAGTTATGAAACAAAAGGAACAAGATCACTTGAGGTCTAGAGCACTTAAATCCTTTTAATCCTTAATACAGTATACGAACTCTCATAAAGAACATGCAGAGCTTAAGGTAATAATTTCTTCCATGAATATTCAATGACTCGTATGTCCAAGTAGACTGAAGCTTGGGAATTTTTCTAAAGGTTCACAGTCACTAGAGGAAGTGGAGGTTTTAGAATGCTTGTGTAAAGGTTAAAATAGCTGAAATTATTTTCTCAGTAAATGCTTCCTCACCTTCATCAATCATTATTCTAAAATATAAAGAAAATTACTCATATAACACAAACAATATAATCAATAAAAAGCTATATACAAAGACAGGCAATGCAAAACAACTGAGTTTATAATGCATCTCAAATATTTCATCTAAAATATTTAATCATAATTCTTATATGACTACACACTTAATAACTTACCTTTACTTAACAAAATAGTAAAAATGCCACTTCTACTTTTTTAATGGGTATTTGCAAACATTGTCTCTCAAATAATTTTTCACTTAAATACGCATTTCCAGTTAAAGACCTAATGTAGTTATGGACAAAAATAATGTCCATTTTTTTCTGGTCATAAAGTAACACATACTGCTATTAAAAAAATCAGAAAGCATACCTATAATCTCTTCACTAGCAGATAATAATTTAAAAATTTTAAGCTATGTTGTCAAGCTTTTTTCTACTCATACATACTTTACATATATAGCTTTTTTTTACTCATACATATCTAAAAGATACGAATTATAATACTATATATGTGTAATTTAGTGGCCTTCCTTTTTCACAGATGATTAACCATACACACGTTAGTGGCATTAAAAACGTTTAGAGCATGAATTTTAATTAGACTAAGCTATTGTTTGTCTACTATAACTGAATCAACCCCTATTCTTTATTTCCTCTCCAATAAATACTTGTAATTTTCCCTTTAATGTAAATTTGCTTTACATTTTAACATCTAACCCTTGTCTTAAAATTCTAAATAGAGAGAAGATGAGCCCTTTATTCTTCTGTTTAAAGAACTTCTTTGCTCTTTTTGGAAAGATGTTTTAAGCCATGTAAGCCTAATGTAAATAAGTAGGTAATTTTGCTTTATCAGCCCCCAGAACACAATGTTATTCTCGAATGTTCATGCCTGGGGTAGATGAGTGGGAAGGAGGTGCGGGTGGTTTTCAGGAAGGTGCACTGGCTTTGGCAACACTTCCCCTAGGACTTTTCTTATTACTCTGCGAGCAAGCTGATCTCTGACCCTCAGTTTCCTCATTAGTAACATTGCTGAATGAGCATTATGGGATAAATACTTGAACCATTACCTGGTTGAGGCTGGTGCTCTGGGGTGGGCCTTGGAGTCACCACGTAGTCCCGGGAATGACCAGCTGGTGGCAGTCTTTCACACGCAAGTAGCCACTTTGTATAAAATCAACCTTAAGCTTTAGCTGAGCTCTGCTATTTTTTTGCAATGGCAATAAACATGTATTAAGGACCTAGTAATGCCATGCATGAGTGAGATACACCCTCCATGTAACGAGCTCAAGGGGGAGAGATTAAAGAAAATGTGATTAAAGTGCGTGAACACTTAAGGATCCAGAATACATCCTATTGCCCCATTTAAAATCAAATTAATTAATCTCTACTTAATTAAATTGAACATGTAAACTCAAACCTGGGTCTTCTCTTAAACTTCCAGGCATGTGCAGTTTTTCTGACTCAATGACTCATCATAAACACATCATCATAAACACTTTGCAGCCACCTTTAATGGAGGGCAGGCCTTAGCAGACATGGGCATCATGTACTTTTTAATTCTGTAAATCAATGACAGGTTTAAACACACAGGCAATATTTAATCACAACAGACAAAAAAAAAAAAAAACCAACTTAGAAAATCACCAGCCTCAATTTTGTAACACCTAATATCTAAGGATGTTTTCCAAGAGAAGATTTTGTTACCTAATTATGGAAGATGATACATGAACCTGAAATTCAGGAAGAGCCATTAGAGCCTTGTAGTCAGTCCCTCCAGGGCTGATTGGGCCAAATTTAGCATTCAGCTGTCACTGGAGCGAGAAGACAATACTCAAGGCACTGTTGCTTGGAAATTTCATGCGTTTCTGTGATTTGTCAGCCCAGGAGTTCAGCTAGGAGTCAGGTCCTTTCCTGACTACCAAGCGGATTTGGTCTCTTTCTCAGGCATGTCCTTCAGAGACAGTGAATGGGTGTGTTTCAGTGCCTGGCTTCAGAGGGTGGTCCCTGCTGCCCAGCAGGGGCCCATCGTTCCCGTCATTCCTGCTGGAAGGCTCCCAAGCCAGGGCTGGTGTGGGGAACTACTTCCAAGTTGAAATGCCTTGTGCTTTTCGCTGTCGGTCATGTAATAAAGAGAAGTCCCTCGGTAGGGTTCATCCCCATAGTGTTCTCTCATTGGGTACTTGGCTTGGTCCTTAACATTCTTCTTTTATATGAAGCACATGGGGATATGGGGAAATTTTCCCAGATGTGAAGACATTACTTTGTTTGGAAAGCAGAAATTAAGTTAGCCAAATGGAAATTACAGAGAAAGAAATATTCTTAGGGTTTGAAACAAGAAGATAACTTAATTTGCCTTGTTTTCTTCAGGAGGATTTAAATATCTTGAGTGTTTAAAGCTAGGAAAGAGACCATATCATATATGGCTGAAGCAAAAAACCCTTTAGCTTAGAACATTCTGATTAATGTAACAAAGGATTTTGTTGTTGTTGTTGTAAAGAGGACTGACTCCTTGGCTCCCATTCCTAATAACAATGCAGATAGTGTTATGCAAAGGGTCTGTGAGCCTGTGAGGAAGAAGAAAAAACATTTCCTCTATCCTCTTAAGTTCTGCAGTGGAAGCCTGCAAATTAAACTGACAAAAGCAAGATTAACAGGAGAAAAGCCAACACATTTTGTGTGATGTTAATTTTTCTGTGTGACATAGGGAACCTCATAGGAAAGAAGTGGAAATCCCAAAGAAGCAGTTGGGCTTGAACGCCTCTATACCATTTTAACAAAGAGTGATGAATTCTGAGGAAATAACTAGACAAAGGAAAGGGGCTGGGGCTTCTAGGGGCAAAAAAAATATATGAAAGTGGCTGAGAAATATATGGGGAAAACTAATGAAAGAGAAGGGTTATTTTGGTAAAGTTTATTACTTTAGACTCATCTTGGCATCAGATCCCCAACACCAATTAAGAAATGTTCTCTTCTTCCTAATACCAGGTGGAAATTTATGCTCTGCTTTTAGGCAGGGAGCAGGAGGGCAGAGAGCCTTTCCTGGATCTGTTGTTTCTCAATTGCCTTCAGTTCAAAATATGTCAAAACAGCATATTTTGGGGTGGCATGTTCTAATCCCCTTCAGGCTCTTTGTTCCTGAGAGATTCCTCCCTGAAGAATCAGGCCCAGTCCAGCAGTAGTCATGGAAATGTTTGCCTGTTCATCCAGGCTATGATTGTATAAGACTAGATAGCAATGCACAAAAATGAAAATGGAAACTTTGTTAATGATCCAGGGTTGTATTTTTTTCTTTTCTCAAATTTTATTTAAATTATATTGCTTTTTAAAAACAAATTAAAATTATATTGCTTATTTTTAAAAAATAGTCATGTTGATAAAAACAGACAAAAAATAGTGACTCTGTTTTTAAGGGAATACCCAGCAGAAACCCTTAGAGTGGGCTCTGGTTGTTCTCTAAAGGGCTACTTTCAGAGTTGGAACATGCTGGTAACAGAAGAGAAAGGAGCAAGGAAGGACCCAAGTCTGTGTTCATTTATTTAACTGATATTCATGGATTTGCCCATGAGTAAGGTGCTGACCTGAGAAGGAAGTAAAGATGATTCAGTAGTCCCTGACTTCACTGAACCTACTTCTATAAAGGAAAAAAATAAAGCAGGACATAAATAACTGTAATATATAGGAAGATAGGAGGATGAACAGTGCCTTGAGAATTCTGAGGCTGGAAAGAATATATTGAATTGGGCAATCAAGGGAGTTTTCCAAGAGGAGATGGTCTTTGAGCTGAGCCTCCATAGATTCCAATGTGTCCTCATGAAGAGGAAGAGTGCTCTAGGCAGTTAGAAGGAATAGCGTGGACAAGGCACCATGAGCATTTCATGCAATCAGGAAATGGAGGACCCAGGCTCTGTCCAGCACGAGCTGTGTGGGAGAAAATATTGGGAAGTTAGCCTAGAAGACCAAGGTTGACTGAGGTCATCTTATAGGAGAGCTTGAATGTCAGGTGGGGAGGTCCATGTTGGACTGGGACGGCATCAAAGGATTTTCAACATGGTGATCCCAGCACCTGGAAGCCCAGCAAATTAGAAAAGGTGGTGAGACTGAGCAACGAGCTAGAACCATAGTCCAGGGGAAGAACATCAGTGCTGCTGGGAACCATGGGCAGAAAGAAACAGGACAGGAAAAATGTGGTGAAACTGGAATCTGTGAGACATGAAGGTTGGATCCATGGCAGACGCAAGAACTCAAAAGAATGGTCAACTTTTGAATCCTGGTAGAAATTTGAGCACAAATTGGAAAGCCAAGAGGAGTAATGGGGTTGGTGGTGAGGGGATGCTGCATTGTTCTACATGATGAACATGAGGTATCTGGGGAGCACTCAGATAAGAGATCTGGAAAGTTCTGAACAGACAAGAAGAGAAGCAAAATAAGGCAGCATTCCAAAGCATTTCAAGATAGATGGAAAATGCTCTTCCAGACAGATGGAAAAGCTTTGGGGTATGACTCAGGAATGTGTTTGGTAGGCCTTAGATGAGGACAGAGTATGCTTGCAGGAGAGAAATCACTGGTGGTTATGTGGCTTTAAGTGAAGACCTTGCCTCAGTTTCTCTACCTTAGAGTGGGGATATATATTTCAAGCTCTCGTACCATTTATGGAGCACCTGCTATAT
>ML101470.1:2214-20139 GCA_003697995.1 Taxidea taxus jeffersonii | reverse complement strand
GGGGGGGGGGGCAGGCGCTCTGAGAGCTGCATGCACAGGTGGGGAGTCTGCGTGGCGAGAGGAAGGCCTGGCCTGTGTCCTCAGAGGGCTGGCGGCCTGCAGATAAGGCAGGGGCCCGGAGGAGGGGCAGGCCCGGTACCCTCAGCCTTGCAGTCAGGCTTGACCAACAGGCCCCAGGTGATCACATGGCCCGCTCCTCCTGGCGATGAGGCCCACGAGGAATTAGGAGAGAAATGTCAGCGTTAACCAGAGATGCTAAGTTCAGCCCAGGAGTGTGGGGGGAGACTTGGGTGCTGGGCCCGGGTCCTCCGGTCCCACCCAGGGAGCCCCATCCCAGGGCCCAGGGCCCGGGAAGCCCCCAGCTCTCTTCAACTCCTCCCCCGCTCAGTGAGAGAGAGAGGGACTGTGAGCTTGGGGTGGCACAGACCTAAGCCTCCTGGACAAGCCACCCAGCCTCAGCCCCGTCTGGGTAGTCGTTGGGAGACACCAGCGCAGGGCACAGCCCAGAGCAGCTGCACACCAAACATCCGTGGTCCAGCCCTGCCCGGCCCTTCCTCTCCCTCCGCAGGCTTGGGCACTGCTAGCAAATCCGGGGCAGCATGTGAGGCCTCACTCCTTCCTCAACCACAGCGCCTTCCCACAGCCCGCCCCCACCCCATGGCCACCTTCAGGGGCAAGCAAGGTCCCCTCCAGACACAGGCTCCTCATAGGCCCAGGGGGGTTGCAATGTGACTGCATCTGGACTTTTCCGATAACCCTCAGATCATTCCACAGAGATGATCTGTCTCCAAGGCTAGCTCATCTAGCATGGACCTGGTGGCCTGGGGTTCAGAGTATGAGCATCACGGCACAGCTTTCTGCAAATGTGGTCATGCCCCAAGGGGCCCCAACTGGGCCGACCCACTGGTCTGACCCCCAGGGGCCAGGCGCTTCATGGCTGCTCCTCCTCCCTCACTCGGTCCTTCTGAGACTGCAGCTTTGGGCCCTCATGCTTATTCTGACCACAGGGCCTTTGCATTTCCATTCCAACTGCCTGGAATCCTCCAGTTTGTTCCCTCTGCTCATTTGGGTCTCAGTTCAAATGTTTACCTCCTCAAGAGGGCCCTCAACCACCATGGCTAACAGGGGCTCCCACCCCCACCAGGTACTTCCATGTTGGTTTTAAATTTTTGCCATATATTTTGCTCTCTGACCATTTACCTGGATGGCAGCTCTCAGAGGCTGGGAGCTCCGTGGCACATGGAGGTGTTGGGCTACTGGGTGTATGATGATACCCCTGCGCTGAGGCTGGGCTGGCTCCCCAAAGGAAAGGGACAGAAAAGGGGGTGCTGGGGCACGGGTGAGGCGGGCCATACAGGAAGCCCAAACATCCAGGCAAGTCCCTTTCCTGCCTAGTGTGGATGGTGGTGCCCACCTCAGAGCTGAGAGGCTTCAGTAAGGAGAGCCACCCCAGCCTGGCCTGGAGCCCTCAGGGGAATGCCCCACTCCCCACAGCCCTAAACTACCCCCCCACCTTCCCCCAGCCAGCCAGAGAGCGGGAGGGGACGCTGGCGTCAGGGTGCCTTTATTGGTGAGTCAGGACGTACTGGGAGCGGCAGGCGGGGGCAGGGGCTCAGTGGCCAGACAACAGCATGTCCAGGGCCCCAAGGCAGAGGTTTCCAAGGCACTGGAGTGGCCCTCGCCGGGCACGAACACGGAGCAGCAGCCGGGGCCCCTCTCCCCACTGCAGGGCTTGGCACTCGGGGTAGGCCGGAGGCAGCAGACGCTCAGCGACGTGGCACAGACCCGGTCAGCTCCTCTTGTGGGACGGGGAGGCTTTCTGCTGGTAGATCTGAGCAGTGAAGGGCCTGCGGGCAGGGAGAGAAGCTCCGGTCAGGTCTCGGAGGTGATGCCACCACCCCAGGCCATGCACCCTGCCGGAGCGTGGACAGACAGGGGTGTCTGCGTGGGGCAGGAGGCTTAGGCTCCCTCGGCACCTCCCGTCCAGCGCCCCCAAGCTCCACTGAGCCGGCTTGAAGCTTCCTGCTTCAAGCAGTGAACGGGGAGCCCGGTCCAGCTTGGCGGTCGCGCTCCTCGTGTGTGACAGGTGTCTACTCACTCCTCGTACAGGATGGCGACCATGTAGACGAGGGCCACAACCGCAGTCAGCAGCAGGCCAGTGGGGCTGGCGTGCCTGTGGAGAAGACAGCGTCAGATCCCAAGCCCAGCCTTCTCTCTCGGAGTCCTGACCCACTGGCTGCTTGCTGACCATCTGTCTGGGCTGGCTCCGTCCTCAAATGGGGGCCCACACCGCTCTTCTCACGCCCCTGGTCCCCCAGCTTAGGACACAGCGGGGATGAATCAGGAAGGAAATAACGGCCTCTCAGAGTCGCCCGGGTGGCCAAGCAGGTCCTTCTCTGCATAGGGGGCTGTCCCAGGGGGCTGTCTCCACTGACAGTGTCTTCGGGCTGTTTTCTAGAAACGGGCCTGGTGTCCCCAAGGGCATGTGGAGGGTCCAGTGGGACCTCCGTGGGCTCCCTGCTGGAAGGGCCTGGGGGCACCTGCTGTCCAGCTGTGGGCCCACCGAGGCTCCATAGGGGCTGGCCTGCAGCATCTGGATGGCCGGGAGGAGAGAGGGAAATGGGTTCACGGGCCCCCCCATTCTGTGGACTCTGTTCGAATCATCCCCCAGGGCCGTGCGGGCTGTCTGCCCCTCGCTACGGCCGGGGGAGATGCCAACACCTAACAGAGACCCTTCTGGGGCTGAAATGAAATCTGCCCTTCCGGAGCTTTACTCACTGGCCCTGGTTTGGTTTTCTAGAGTGAGCAGAGCCTCCACACTCAGAAGTCAGGCACCCTAGGAGCTGGGGAGGAGGCGGGCAGCAGGCGGGCTCCCACCTGGGTAGACATGCCAGCAGCCAGCTCAGGAAGACAGGGCTGGGGATCTATAGCCAGTGTCGCTCAGACTGACTCCTGCGCCCCCACACCGGGCCCTGGACCATGCGCCAAGTGGGCACCCCCCCCTCCATTCCATGCACGTGAAACTTCACTCCTTTTCAAGTGCTGCCCCGCTCTTGACCTTGACATGCTAACAACCTGTTGTGGAAAGGATCATTTCCTTCTGCAAATGGGGAGACTGAGGTCCAGATGGATCCACATGCCTGGCCCTGAGCCTGAGGCAGTAGCAGGTCTGGTCTTACGGAACCAGCGGCACACCCTGGGGACGGGGTGTCCCACTCAGTCTAGGGAGCTGAGAAGGTGAGACCTGGGAGGAGCAGGAGGTGCCAGTGCCTTGTGCCCCCCGGAATCCTGCTATCCAGGCCCACCAGGACCCCAGCACGCCCAGCAGCTCCAGGAAGCCCCATCCGTGGGGCCCCTGGTGGAGGACGGCACCTTGCAGCCCAGGTAATGGCCCATCTCTAACGTCCCTCAGATGCCGGGCCACATCCTGAGCCACAGAGGAGGCCCTCTCTCATCTCCGTGTGGCTAATGTCCTCCTGAGGGGGCCTCTGGGAGCCCAGGCCTCCTCAGGGCCTTATATTCCTGAGAACCATGGCCCAACAGCCCTGAGGTGGAGGTGACATCTCACTCAGGCACCAGGCACCCCACTGGGGCACAGAGGGGACCCACATGTAAGCTCCGCCTTTGGAGGGCCCACCTGAGCACAGAGGAGGCAGCTGGGGGTGGGGGGCAGGAACAAAGGGTTAGGGAGGGCTTCCTGGAGGAGGGGACACACAAGTTGGGTTTGGAAAGACCAAATTGGGGGGGGGGGAATCGGAGAGAACAGCAGGTGTGCTGGCAGTGGGTAGGGAAAGGAGGTCAGTGGGAAGAATCAAGAAGCTGCAGGGTGGGCCGCGGGGGAGATGCTAGGGGGTGGGTGGTGAATCCCTCCTGGGATCCCGCTGCCTGAGTCCAGGTGAGGCGACTGTCTGGTCTGCAAGTGGGACTGGGTCAGGGGAAGAGGTCCCGGCCAGACCCACAGATCCCCCTCCAGCTCCTCGCACGCAAAGCCCAGTGTTCTGATCTGGGCTGCCCTGAAAGGTGGGGGTTTCGAGGAAGGATCACGCTCCTGACATCCCACCATTTGAGATTCATTTCTTTGTGTCCTGTAACTTCCTGGTGTCTGGGAGCACCTGTAACACTTCGGGCACACGGTTTCAAGTGTTCAGTAAAAGCAGAACACGGTATACAGAAAACATCCCACGGAAGGAGCCCTAACACCCAAAATGGACAAATGGGAAGTGTGCTGGAGGGGCGCACGGTTGGAACCCCAGAGCCCGTGGCACTCCCTCTGCCAGCTCCTCACCCGAGGTCGAGGTCTCTGCACAGCCTGAGCCCTAGAGGCGCTGGGAGCCACCGGCCCGCACGCTCTAGTGCACAGCTGGCAACTTATGGTCTGTAGGCCAGAAATGGTTTTTACATTTTTTAAGTGGTTAAAAAAAAAAAAAACGGAACATGACATGACCCACGAAAAGTACATGAAATTGCAATTTCCATGTCCGTAAATGAAGCGGTGCTGGCTCCAGCCCCAGCGCCTCCTTTACCCACTGTCTCCCGGCTGCTTGGGAGCTGCAGATGTGGGCTTGGGGGCCTAACCTCTCCCGCCCTTCAAGAGGAAGTTCGCTAATCCCCCTGTTCTAGGATGTGGCTTGTTTCTGCAGAGAAGAAAGTCCCCGGTATCACCACAGCCCCGCAGGGGACAGGGAGGCCCGTCCCTGCGGCCGTCCCCAGGCGGCAGCCCGCGGGGCAGACCCGGTACTCACATGACGGCCCAGCCCAGGTAATTGGCCGTGCTGCCCCAGTACATGGGGTTGTCCAGGACGTTGAATGGGAATGTGGTCACTCTTGCCTCTTTGAGGATCCCGAAGTAATCGCCTGTGGACGAGGCAGGGCAGGACCGGAGGCTCACAGGCTGGCCACACCATTCCTGAGGGAGACTCCAGGGTGGGCACCATGGGATCTGCCCTCCAGGGGGTTCCAGGCCAGCTGGGGGACAGGTTTAACCCCGTCAAGGGACACCCCGGGTGCTGGGCCCACTCAGGCCACAAGCATGCAGACGCCTTCAAGGACCGTCCCACCCATCATCTGCTCCTCTCCCCTGCCTTTGCACATGCTGTTCCCTCTGCTGGGGCTGCCCTTCCCTGCTCTGTCTAGCCAGCGGCTTTCTTCCTTCGGCATTTCTCCCTTAGCTCACATCACCTCCTGAAAGAGACCCTTCCACTCTTAAAAGCAGGCCTGCCTGCTGCCCACTATTTCTGCCCCCAGATCCTCCTTTCTCACCCAGCACATGGCCTGGGTGAGCACCTCCCAACCGGGGGGAAATGAGGAGGCCCGTTCTGCTCCCCCACCCTGGACTGCCCACCACCCAGGAGGTCAGCCCCAGAATTGTGGCTGCAAGGAGCCCAGAGCAGCTGGTCACAGCGGAGAGTGCAACCATCAGACGGCCGACCCCAGCCTGGCCCAGCATCCAGCATCCAGCAACTCCGAAACGAGGCCACTCTAAGGGGCACAGAGGCACAGACGCCGTGTCCAGCGCGGGCCCACGGGCAGCCTACACCGTCGCGGGCACCGTGCTGCTCACAAAAGGGCGCCGGCGCATCCTCCCCGCCTCCGCGCCCCAGAAATGCCTCTGAGTCTCATTGGAGACAGAAGTAGGGCAGCGGCAGGCGGGAGGAGTCCGCTGTCTGGGGACAAAGGGCTCCAGGGGCACAGGAGGCACCCGCGAGGCTGCGGAAGGCTTTCTTCCCAGGAGGCAGGAAAGGGGCTGTGGGCCCAGAGGTGGATGGCACAGAAACCCGCTTTGGGGCTGACTCATGGGAGGGACGCGGCCGCAGTGCCCTACATCCCGGGCTGCTGGGCTACAGTCACCAGCTGCTCATCCTGACTGGCTCTTCCAGGCGATTCTCCCCCCCTACGACCCTGACTTCCCACACCGGCCCCTTCCCAGTTCTCTGCCCACATCTGTGCCACGCCTGTGTGCAGCTGGGCTACTCACCCTGGTCTTCAGAGGACCCGAGGCAGACAGGACAGTACCCCTCCTCCCTCCATGGCCCTTCCTCCCCCACGACCCCAGCAGTGCAACCTCCTTGTCACCAGGAGAGCTTTCCAGGGCCTCCTACCCAAGAGTGAAGCCTCAGGCCCCTGCCTGGCCTTCAGGGACACCTGTGATGTTGCCCCCACCTGACCTCCAGCCCTGGTCAGACCAGACCTCCACACAGAGGCCCACCTGCCCGCCATCCTGGCCTGGAGCTTGTGGTTTGCTCCTGGGCCTCCCTCCTGTCCACCCCGGTGCATTGCTCCCTCCCAGCAGACCCAGGAGCTCCCAGCGCCTCTTCCCACCTTCCTGCCTGCTGCCCCTCTCCGGGCCCTGGGCACCTAAATCTCCAGCCGGACCACGAGGCCTAACCCGCCTAGGGTCCCGCTGCTGCAGGTGGGCGACTGGCCCAGCTCCCACTCCCTGCATGTGCTGCTCCCGTGGGTCTCCTCTGCCTGTGAGCACGGCGCCCTCAGAGCTCCCAGCTCTCCCCTGCAGCCTTCGTACCCCAGGCCCCAAGTGACTGTGGACAGAGAGGCCCCCAGGCGGACTGGGAGGGCGCTGGGGACTGCCCCGGCACTGGAGGAAATTGAGGCCAGCTGGGTGAAGTCGGCCGGGGGCTGGGAGCAGAGAGGACCCAGGAAGCCCTGATCCAGCCCATCAGAGGAGTGGGCACCTCTCACGTGCCCTGCCTGCTGGGCTCCTTCTCTGGGGTCCCTCCCCCTTTCTGTCCCTGTCCCCAAGATGGCCTTGCTCTGGCAGCCTCCCCCAGCTGCACTCCTTCTTGGGCAAGTTGCTGATGTCATGAGGACCGGAGCCCAAAAGCCCCTGAGCCATAGGCAGTGGGGAACACAGAGCAGGGAAACAGCATCCCCCCAACCCCCACCCGCTCCAGACCTGCACCAGCCCTGGCTTGTGGCCCAAGGGCAGCAAATGGCAATGCCACCTGGCCTGGCAGCCAACCGGCCGGATGAGACAGGCGAGCCCGGCCTCCCCGGCTAACCATGGACAGGCAGGGGCCTGCAGGAGCAAAGTGCCCAGAGCCTCAGACTTAGGGACAGAGCAACACGCCAGCCGAGCACCCCGCCCCCAGGACTTGCTCCCCCCGGGACCCAGAGTGCATCTGCTCGTGGTCCCCCAGCCCTCGGGGTCTTACCTAGGAAGGTTCCGGTGAAGCCCAGGGCGAAGAAGCTGGAGAGCACAAAGGTGTTCCCCACTCCCAGGAGCACGAGGCCCACACTGTAGGCCGTGGGGTTATCCAGACTTTCCAACTTGGGCTGGCTCAGCATGGCCTGCGTGAAGCTGTGGGGCAGGGGGAGTCAGGAGATCACTGCCATGGACAGGGTCTGCCCTGCCCTTCCCCTCCGCCCCCCTGTCCCCCGGGTGACCCCCAGAACAGCTGATCCAGGGACCTCAAACTCCGTGTCTGCTGGGGCCGGGCAGGTGACGCCAAGCAAAGTCAGCTGCGGGTGGGGTGCAGGGGACCTGGACGGTGCAGCCCTGCCCGACCGGGGCTGCCCTCCAGCCCCAGCCCCCCTGCTGCCAGCAGGGAAGTAACCACAATGAGGAACCTGGGACCTGCTAACATTTTTGGTTTTCGGGAAGCCAGAAGTCATGACTTATATTTAAAATCCCCTAATGATTACAAACAGGTGAGAATGACAACCAGGTCAGAGTCTGCAAGGCCTCGGGCCAGGTCCAGCCCACCAGTTTGCAAACTCTGGTTCCTGTCCAGTTAGCAACGGGGACTTCAGAGGTCAATGTGGCTCCAAAAGGAACGGCTGTGTGCCCCTGGCTGCACCCGTGTCCCCCTGCACTTGGCATATGCTTCACGGGCCGGTGGCATCCCAGGCTCCTGGCGGACCCGGTGCCCCCGGGAAGCCTGGGGCACACTCACCCCTGCCGTGGCCTCCACGGTTCCTGTGCCAGGCTGGCCACATCCCAGATGGCCCCTCAGAGGCTCTCTCTGTCTTCCCCCCACCTCCAAAAGGCCCTAGCAAGGTCCTGTCGGGGCCAAGCCATCGCAGGCCTTGTTGACCAGCAAGTGACAAAGGGGGGGTGACCACGCTCGTGGGTTTGGAGGGTCAGGCTCCCCGCGTGGCTGCTGCAGATGGGAAGGCATGCTGCAGGCGGGACTCGTGGTGACACACAGGAGCACGCTGGGACTCTGCCTCGCTAGCGGGGAGCTGGCACTAGTGGGAGAACACACTCAAAGGAAAGGATGTGTGTGGGAGCAAGGGCACACGTGTACCACTAACATACACTTCCCATTCCCCCATGATCGTAACCCTCAGAGCACAGAGGTCTCCTGCCTCTCGAAGGACAACTGCTTGTACTCACTCTTAGCAGGGCCGCTCACTGTCTACCTACCCACCCGCACAGCCAACCACCTGGCTGGCCTCTACCCACCCCCTCTTCCATCTGTCCACCTGCCCATCCACGAGTCTATCCTCTACCCATCTGTCACCCATCCATCAGTCTACCCTCTGTCCATCCATCCACCCCTCCTTCCAACCATCCACCTCCCATCCATCCAACCATCAGTCTGTTCTCCGTCCATCCATCCATCCATCCGTCCACCTACCCATTAATCTACCCCCTTCCTCTATCCATCCTTCCTCCCGTCAGTCCGTCCATGAACCTATCCATCTATCTGCCCACCCATCCATCCGTGCATCCATCCACCCGTGCATCTGTCCATCAGCTATCCTGTATCCATCCATCCATCCATCACAAAGTACCTCTGTTCACAAGGCTCTTCCAAGCAGAACAAATTCACCATCCTCGCTCATTCATTCCACTGGCAAATTCCAATTATTGTAAAACTAACCCAATACTGAGCGAAAAACCACCTCCCCAGAACGTTCTCCTCCAACTACTTTCAGCTCGGGGAGAACAGAGGCTGCTTCTCCTTCCCTCGAGTATCACCCCGGCACCTGGCACGTACCAGGCAGGATGGGTTACAGTACATTGTCACCAACTGGAGGAAAAGCGGCCCCCCGTGTCCACGGCCTTATCCTCCGCCTGCGGGCAGAGGCGGGCGGGGCAACCCGTCCAGCAGCATGTACATCAAGGCGCACCCAGCCGCCAGTCCCGCTGCCCACCCCCCCCAGCTCTCCGCCCACCGCCGCCCTCCCTCCGCCTCCCTGCTGCCCGTGCTCAGGGCCGCTGTGCAGATCCGGGCGGAGCTGCGGGGACGGCCCAGGGTCATGCACACACCCATGCCCCACCCCTGAAGGCCCTCACCTGACTTTCTGGTAAACCACCGGCCCTCACACACAGGGCAGCCCCGTGACCCAGGCGCCGCTTCAACCCCGAAGACCCAGCCTCTCAGGTCCCGGAGCAGGCAGCTTCAGCACTTGGCCTCGGCACCCTCCCCGCCCTGCTGTCTGTAGGAGGGTGCGGGCCCTGCAAGGGGCTCTCCTGCAGGCCCCTGGCTCCTCGGCAACCAGGGCACGAAGGAGCACCCCGCCCCCCTGCCCGCAGAGAGAGAATGTGATATATGCCCGTGGGGGTGGTGGGCAGTGAGGGCTGGACTCGGGTACCCGCCCCCTGCCTGGCTCTTGGGCTCCACCTCCCTCAACATAGCTCAGGCACCTGCTCCTCCCTGCCTGGGCTGACCCCCGGCCCCCAAATCTAGGGAAATAAGGCACGGCGGGCACCCTCTGACCAGCCCAGCACACCCATCTGCCTCGAGTGCTCTGGGGGACCCGTCATGGCAGCCCACTGAAAGAGCTCCTGGCAGAACAGCATTCATGCTCAGACAGACTTGAGTGCCCGGAGCTTTGGCGTCTGCCTCTGTGTGATAGCGACAGTAACCCCTCGTCGCCCCGTTCGGAGCCGCGGCCAGTAAGCTGTGCCCACTCTGGTAAGCAAGAAACCTGTCAGGCTCTGCCTGTGGGGCTTGTGCACAGCGGGAGGGACAAAGGTGTGCAGGCAGGGTGACACCATGTGATGAAACACCACGTGCCCCACGACGGCCATAGGGGACAGGGGGATCCAGACTCAGGCTGAAGCTGGGATCTGATGAAGACATTCCCCAGGAGAAGGGGATGATGGGGGGGGCATTCCAGAAAGAGGAACAGCCCCAGCAGAGGCTGGGGAACAGAGCCCGGCCCATGCCCTCCGAGTGGGTAGTCACGGCTCCAGGGGTGCAGGGCGGAGAGCGGCTGCCGTGGCCGCGGGGGCAGGGACAGTCCCAGGGCTGGGGCACTGAGCCCAGCCACAGCCCGGATGGGACCTGATGCGGGGTTCCAGAGAAGCCGGCCTCAAGTGTCACGCTCCTCTGCCAGAATCCCTCGCATCCTCCAAGAAGCACGCAAGTCCCCTGACCCCGAGTGCGCCTAGCAGGGCGGCAGATGAAAATGGAAAGTTCTCACTCTGACCTCCAGCGAGGGGGCGGGCGGAAGCAGCTTCCCAGGGGGGCGGCCTTGCTGTTAAAGCCATCTGGTTGGAAGCAGACGGAGATTCCTAAGAAAGGGCAGATCTCGGGCGGGTGCCGGGAAGGAGAAGGCCCTGAAGTGTGGGGGCGGCCCCAGGCTCGCCCCAGGCCTCCATCCACCTGTGGCCCCTCTTGTATTCCTTCACCAGTGGGAAGAGAGGAAGAGAGGGGCCCAGGGGGACACACTTTCCCACTCCCCACAAAGCACGAGGGGGCCGATGCCTGGGGTTAGCACAGACAGCAGGCGATGCTCTTTCCCAGGGGCTCTGTTCAGAAGCCCTGTGCGCCACCGGGCCCCACGGGCGTCAGGCTTCCTGGAATGGCAGGGCCCGGCCCCGATCAGGTGACCTGTGGTGTTCCAGCTCCTCCATTAAGCCAGGAAGGCACAGTCCATTCCCCACGGAAAATTAATGGAGGGATGAGTGGCTCTGTGAGCCACGCTCTCCGTAATAGAATGAAGTAATAGGAGGCAATTTCCTTCGGAAAGATTCCGCACTGGGGGTGGGAGTGGAGAGACTCATCCATTTGTCTCGGGTTCTATTTTTAGAACTGGGATTGAGCTTTCGGTCACCCGTGTGACCTGAGGATATCTGCGCTCTGCTCCCCTGAAATCCGGGAATCCGGGGTGGAGGCGAGGAGGGGGTGTCACAGCCCGTTGTGTCCCGGCCACATACCAGGCACCCGGCTTGGCCACGTGCGGCACCCACAGCCCCATGACAGGCCTGTCCCCGTGTCTGTCTGCCACGGACCGCCACGGACAGACTCCGGTCCTTCAAGGGCATCCTCACCGGGTCGTCCAGGCAAACCTGAGCAGCAACTGGCTTCAGACTCTACCTCCCAGGCTTAGGTTAGCTCACGCCTGGTGGTTCAGCCCAATTACACAAAACTATCCATGAACATGGGCCTCTGGTGGGCTGACTTATTTTTTCCTAATCCACATTAAAATAGACCTATACGTACTAAAACGGAACAAAACAAAAACGCTCACCCACGTAACCCCCTATGAAATCGTCACACAGCAAGAATTTAGGGCCAGGATGCTGTACCTTGAATGAACACAGTACCTTTTCAAAGCGTTCCCCAAACCCATCACAGCCAAGAGAGGGTCTGTCTTACCTTACAAATAAGGAAACAGATGGGGTGGGGGTGGGGCTGTGGGGAGGGGGTGGGCAGGGGCAGGGTCCTGTGTTTGCCTTCGCATCTGGAAGTCCTTGGCCCCCACTGCTCTGGAGGGGAAAGAGCCCTCTACCGGGGCCCGACCCCAACATCTGGGCCCACCCTGTTGAAATGCAGGGTTGTGCATCCCGCCCACAACCTACTCGAAATCCCACAGCCAGGCCCCTTTTGCCTCAGGGTAGCCTAACCCAGGTTGCCTGGCCACACTCCTGGTCAGGCAGCCAGCTCTCCAGCTGCTCCCACCTCTCCTGCCTGCGCCGGGGGGGGGCGGCACACGGGCCCTGGCCACAGCTCACAGGCTGGGCAGGATACAACAGAACTCTGGGCATCAGGAGGTAAAAGGTGTCTAAGGGAAACCCCTCATTCCCACACCCATCAGTTACCCCATCTCCAGATTCTAAGTCTGCATGGATCTCTGGCTGCTCCCAGCTCTGACCTGGAGCGCCTCCACTCTGAACCGCACCCCTACCCGAGGCCCTGCCCCAAGGCAAACCCCCAGCGCCCCCACCACCTGCAGAACCAAGGCTGACCCCAGCCATGCCCCCTGCTCCCTCCGCCCAGAACGCCCTTCGGCCATGGGGCAGGCAGACCTCCATGGGGCTTCAGCGTGTAGGCCCGCAGAATCCCTCCCCCTGGGTGTGGGAGGCCCTGCGAACTCAGGTGAGGGGCATTTCCAGATGTAACTACAGTTCATCGAAAAGGAGCCTTATGCTGGCCAGGTGGGGATGGAGTGGAGGAGCCTTTCAAAGAGGCTCTGGAGGTCAGAAAGAAGTCAGACTTTCTCCCACTGGCCTAGTAGCCGAGCCCCACGCTGTGGGGAGGACCACACACCCCCTCGAGCAGTGCAGATACTAGGAGTGGAGAGCCTCCAGCAACCAGCATCAGAGTCCTCCCACACTCCTCGAGCCTGAGGGAGCCCCCACATTTTCACTGGCCCTTCTGACAGCCCCCCTCGGCAGTGAACTTGGGGCAGCCCTGGTGCGCTCCTCGGTGCGGCCACCCAGCCACTGGACCTGTCCCGACCTTATCCTGTGAGCAGTCCCTGCGGGGCCCTGGATGCAGTGATGACCAGCACACACATGCCACCGGGACAGAGAGCCACCCATGCAGGGACGCCCCAGGGATGTGGCCGGTCCACGCACAGGGCGGGGGAGGGGGGGGCCTGTGCCCAGGCAACTACTACCCAGAGGGACAGATGGTTTGCTCCCCTCGCCGCGGCCCAGCCCCGTTTCTGCCGAACGTGAACCCCAGCCTGTGCGAGGAGGCCGCCTGCTCCTGCTCGCCAGCCCCCATGCTGGCACACACCCCCCTCCGCCCCGTTTCCACACGACCCTGGGCAGTGCTGCAGCATGCTGGCACACGGGCGCCACTGAGCGGCTGACCCATACAGCAGAGGCTCCCTGGTGCCCTGAGGCCGCTCCCCCCAGGGGGAGGTGGCGGGGTGAGACTGGGGCCACACTGTGTCATGCTGGCTCCAGGCCACCAGGCTCTGCAGGGGATGCAGCCAGCAGGGCGGGGGGCTTCAAAGGATGCTCCCTGGGGCTCCCTCACGCTCCACATCCAGAGCGCACAGGTCTGCACCGATGGCTTCCCAACAAGGAGCCACGCATCCTGTTGGCGGCCCCTAGACCACCTCTGGTTGCCCGGCTGGGGCAGACCAGCTGACACGGATGCCTGGCCCTGCCCCTCTGGACCGGCCACCCCCGCGAGGCCCCAGTTTCATGCCTGGCGGACCCGCAGCCCAGCGCTCTCCTGACTCTCCTGCCCAGGGCTTCACCAGGCACGTGCTCTGTGCTCCATTCAGCAGTCGTCCCCACCCCCGACCAGCACGTGTGCGTTCACCACCCACCGCCCCACCACGGAAGTTGTGGCTTCTGGAGAGAAGAACAGACACGTTGGAAATGGCCAGAACAGGCAAATCCAGAGGGCCGGAAAGCCAAATCAGATGTTCCAGTGCCCAGGGATGGGGAGTGGGGGTGGGGGGACATGTGCTTAATGGGTACAGGGTTTTCATCTGGGGTAAGAAAGTTCTGGAATGAGACAAAAGGGGTTGCACCACATCGCAAGTGTTCTAAACATCACTGTTATAAGACCTGTACACTCTGAAATGGCTAAATGGTGAATTTCCTGTTATATGTATTATTTTACCACAAAAGAAAAAGAAAACACACAGGAATCAGATGAAGGCACGTATGAGAAAGGGTGCTCAGGAAAATAAGGGGGCGGGGAATGGCAGAAGGCTACAGGCAGGAGGGGG
Organism: Taxidea taxus jeffersonii; assembly: GCA_003697995.1. Classification (NCBI taxonomy): domain Eukaryota; kingdom Metazoa; phylum Chordata; class Mammalia; order Carnivora; family Mustelidae; genus Taxidea; species Taxidea taxus. The sequence continues at coordinate 6,252 of ML101470.1, read as the reverse complement.
TCTTGCCAGGATTCTCACAAGCGTCTTCTGGAAGCCCCACACCCCGCCATCACTCCATGCGGCAGAGGGAAGGTCAAGTGGGAGAGGGCCTGGGAAGAGGGAAAGTGCCTGCTGGTGGGAAAGGTGAGCAGAGAAAGCAGTCCTGCCTGCGAGCACATTCCCTCTTGTCCCAGAAACTTCCTGGTGTGGCAGGTCCAACCAGCAGAAAAGTCATGGGCTGGGAGGCAGACACCGGGCCAGGCCAATGCCAAGAACAAGAAGCCGGGAAGGAGGCAGAGCTGAGGAGCAATCAGCTACAAGAAGCTGGGCATGGGGAGGACTTCTTCCCAGCTCTCCCCAGGCCCTGGGTGCAAGGATGAGCCAGGGAGCTCTTTGCCGGTGTCTACACGGCTGGAGCTGGGCTGCTGGGGGCCTGTCCCCTTGGTCTCCTAGGAACCCACGGTGCTGGGCTGGGGGCCTGGAGGAAGGAGGCGCCCCCATCAGGGAACCAGAGATCCGAGGCCCTCGAGTGTCCTGCCTCCTGCTGGCATCCAGGCAGAGCGGTCCCTCCTTTACCCACTTCCTACCGGCTCCTGAGTAGAGCATGGATCACCGCCCCATCCATGCTACTACAAAATGGCGCCCGAGGCAGGATGGCATCTGCTCGGCCCAGGATTCCTCCGCATGGCCAGGCATTCGGAGAGGAGCTGGTCAGTGAGGACGGATGACTCCAGACTCCCACTCCACTTCACACGGGAGACCAAGAGAGCCTAAGTGACCTGCTCCAGGCCCATCAGGAGCAGAGCTGAGGTGGCCCAGGGCACCTGCCCCTTCCCCAGGCTGCTCTGACTCACACTCCCTCCTGGGGTCCAGGATGGCATCTGCCAGGTGGATGTGGATACACAAAAGCAGCAACGGGACTTTCCTTTCATGGAGCGCAGGAGCGAGCAAAACCATGGCCTATGGCCAAATTTGGCCCTGCCAACAGTTCTCGTAAATTCCGTTCTATTGAAACCCAGCCACACGCATTTCTTTACGCGCTGATGTGCTGTCTCCAGGAGTCACAACAGAGATTCTGTGGCCCTCGAGTCAAAAACACTTACAATCCAGCCCTTACAGAAAAAGTCTGCTGACACCTGATATGGAAAATCATAAAATTATGCCTCTGAGTGAGTTAGAAGGGACCTCAGTCAACTAGCCCAGGGGTTGACAAACTATTTCTCAAAAGGCCAGAGAATAAAGATTTTTAGCTTTGAAGGCTGAGAGGCAAAACCTGGGATATCCTGTAGAGGCTCACAGAACCATTTAAAACGTAAGCATTTGTATAACTCAACAGTGACAAACAACCTCATTAAAAATGAGCAAAGGACTTGAATAGACATTTCTCAAAGGAATATAGACAGATAGCCAATAAGCACATAAAAAAATGCTCAAGGGAATACAAATCAAAATAGTTCATACTCTTAAGGATGGCTGTTATGAAAAAATTATAACATGAGCCTGGGGGGCTCAGCTGGTTGAGGGATCAACTCTTGATTTTGGCTCAGGTCATGAACTCAGGGCCATGGGATCGAGCCACGCGTTGGGCTCCACGCTGACTGCGGAGCCTGCTTGGGATTCTCTCTCTCCTTCTCCCTCTGGCCCTGCCCTACTGTGAAAAAAAAAGAAGAATGAGAATGAGAAGAAGGAGAAGAATGAGGAGGAGGAGGAGGAGAAGGAGGAGGAGAAGGAGAAGAAGGAGGAGAAGAAGGAGGAGAAGGAGAAGGAGGAGAAGGAGAAGAAGGAGAAGGAGAAGGAGAAAGAAAGAAAGAGAAGGGGAAGGGGAAGGGGATGGGGACGGGGACGGAGACGGAGACGGAGACGAAGAAGAAGACGGAGATGAAGACGAAGAAGAAGACGAAGAAAGAGAAAGAAAAGAGAAAGAAAAAATAGTAAGTGCAAACACTGACAAGGATGTGGAGAAATGGGAGCCCTTGTGCACCAAGGATGGGCAGGGAAAATGGTACAGCGACTGTAGGAAATGGTACAGTTTGCCCAAAGAGTTATATGCAGAATGATAGAAGGACATTCTTTAAAAAAAAATGCATAGTGCCTTGATTTTGTCCCCGTTTTATTGAGATATAACTGAAACCTAACTTTGGGTGAGTTTAAGGCATATGGTGTGATGACTTGATGTACGCATATATATAAAACGATTACCACAATAAGCCTGGTTAGCAAGCATGACCTCCCACAGTCAACGTGCGTGTGTGCGTGTGCGTGTGGTGGGAATTTCTAAGATCTCCTCTCTCTCAGCAACTTTCGAGTATACAAGACAGTATTAACTATAGTTTGAACGCTGTGCATTCGATTCGCCAGAACTTATTATCTTCTAACTGTAAGTTTGTGCCCTCTGACCAACATCTCCCTGTTTCTCGTACCCCATCCCCTGCCCCCCAGGCCCTGGCAACCACAAACCCGACTCTCTATTCTGTATATTGGGGTTTTTTTAGACCCCACATGTAAGCGGAATCACACAGGATGAGTCCTTGTGTCTGGCTTACTTGGCTGGGCATTATGAAGCCACTTCTGACCTGTGCAGGGAGGAGCCCTGATGACATTCTGCTGAGGAAATCAGCCAGATGCAAAGAACAATACCGTGTGATTCCACTTGTATGAGGTTCTAGCATAGCTCATGACACATAAAAAGGCAGGTGGCTAGCAGGGTGGGCCTTGGGAGCACAGTCTGCCAATGCCGGACGAGTTCAACGCCAGCTGGGAGGCAAACAGAGAGGGTAATGGATTCATTCATTCATCCATCGATTCATTCATTCATTCCAGAGGGGGAGAGTGTCTGCAGGCCCTGTGGGCAAAGGCTCCTGAGGAAAGAAAGCAAAGGGAAAAGAATCTGCTGAGCTGGGAAGGAGCTAACAGGGCTGGGCTACAGGCCAGGGTGGGGGCTGGAGAAGAAAGAAGGAGGTAGGCGGGGTCTGAGAGTCATTGAGGGAGGGACCCCATGGGGGGGGGCGGGCGGAGGAAGGCTAGCGCACAGCACAGGGCACCCAAAGGTCCCCAGCAGCCAAGGCGAGATGTGGGCCTCTCACCCAGAGCAGACACGAAGGGGCTGGCAGCCACCCACGCAGCTTCTCTGCTGGGAGGGCACCTTCCTCCACGTCCCTGTCCCTCCCAGTCCCCTCCCTCGGCTGCTACGGGATCCAAAGTGATGGTTTCCCTAAGCGGCGTGGTGAGGGAGGTTAGCTAGGAGAGCAGAGTAACCCCCTGTGAATCGAAAACCCGATCCATGATGTCACTGCCCTGGGTCTGGGAACCTTGCCTTCTTTCCCACCGCATCCCAGCCGTGGCCTGACCCCACAGGCCACCCCCGCCCAGCCCGTGCCCCACCAGGCCAGGGACACTACAAGATCACTGGGGGTGCATGGGCATGTGTAGGAGGCAGCCCCCACCCCCACCCCACTTCACAGGAGCCCTTTGGTCAGGGCTGAGAGTGGCAGGGTCCAGAAACAAAAGGTTACAAGCATGGTGACACACACGAGTTTGCACAGTGACAAGATCACGACTGGACCCAGGCCTGCTGCTCCGAGACAGCCACCACCGGGTTCTGCTAAGCAAGCCCCACCCCGGGCCCTGCTCAGAAAAGGGATGGAAGCAGCCTCCCAGAAGACACCAAAAACAGGTAACCGATGTCCCAGGGAGGGAGGACGGTGACAAGGGCCCCCCTGTGCCAGCCATGCTAGGAGAGACTTCTCCTGCTGGGTAGCCGAGGACCCTGAGCCTGGGAGGCCACGACGGGCCGTGGCGGGCCACGGTGGGCAGCACAGGCACAAGCCTGGGTGGCCCAGCCCCTCTCTCCCCCAGCGTCCTGGGCAGCCACAGCCCCGCGGGAGAGTGCAGCAGGAGAGAAGGCCTGGTCTCCCGGAGTCCTGGCACCACGAGCACAGTCCAAAGGAGGCCCAGAGGACAGAGGGACAGGGCCGAGAAGTAAGCCTCTTGTTTCCACATCTAGAGCACCCCTCCACTTTCAGACGGTGCTGGTGCCTCTGAGCCACCCTGTGACCTCTC
>RCUC01129565.1:0-16488 GCA_003697995.1 Taxidea taxus jeffersonii | reverse complement strand
ATAAAATTATGAACTTTGACTTATATACATGGTGGTGTATCATGCAGCTTTAGAAAAGAATGAGAAAGATCTCCATGAAGTGTTGGAAAATTATACTGAGGATATATGTTAAGAAAAAAAAAAAAAAGCAAAGTACTTATTTTTGCAAAAAGGAACAGAGAAAACCAGAAAGCAGTAAAATTGGTTACCCAGAAACAGAGTAAGAGGTGTCAGGGAGGCAGGGGGGAACCATACAGAGTGGAAGACAGAAGAGAGCATGACATTTTTCTGAATATAATTTTTGAACAGTTTTGACTTTTAGAAGCACACTAATGTTATCTACATCGTCAAACAAATTAAACCAAGATGGGAGTTTAAAAAAAGAAAAATCTAAATCTAAATGCTAATATACAAATAAAACTTACTAAGTTTCACATAAGTAACAACCACACTGAAAGGTGGGGGTTGGGGGGACGCACTAAACCAAATAATTTTCTAACATAAAACTTTGACTACATATTCTTAGTGTGTGGAGGAGAAGGGAAGTGCACAAACAGATCTTGAATACTTTTTAAAAGATTAGGGGTCTTTTTTTTTTAGCAGTATGGATATAGCAATTCTAGAAATGGGTTGAACAAATCACAGAGTTGAACAAATACATAATTGTGTTAATATTGTTGGGATCCAGAGTTTTTACTGTGGGAAGAAGATAAAAATGTGCAACGGGGAAGGGTGGTTTGTGATGTGGTAAGAACCCTGAGCCTCATCTTTTGAGAAATTTTGCCTTGTTGAGGATATGTTTTAGCATAAACATATGATATTTTTAATATTCTTACATTTATATAACTTAATATACTTAAGTGATAAATGTGAAGTATGTTTGTTTAAACTCAGTCTGCCAATACTCCAATTCTCCCTTACTCTTCAGCCAGAGTGACAAAGGCTTTTCATAATAGTTACTCTGGGTCTGTCCCAGGCAGACTGGGACATGTGTTCATCCTACACACACACACCCACTTCTCAGGCTGCCCTGATCACTTGTGATTTTTACTCTTCCTTTACCAGATTTCACCTTATAAGTCCTTGCAGAGTAGGGAAATGGTTCAGTCATCTGCCCTTGAAAAGTGGCCCTTTTCACTCAGGACCAGCAATCAGAGGAGGCTTACCTTACCTCGGAACGCGTATCATTGGACTGGTTAAAATCGAATGCCCATCACGAACTGATCAGAGACTCCATTTGTTCATTTGTAAAATATGGGGAATAATAGCTTGCTAGTTGCTGTAGAATTAAATAAGATAATCTATTATGAAGTACCTAGAGTGGCTCACTGCATCCAATAAGTAGTAGTAGTATTTTATTGTGACTTCTGTTGTTACTGGTTTTCTTTAGCATCATCCTCCAGTGTTTAGTTTGAAAATATAATCTAATTTTCATGAATAACCCATTACAGATCAGTCATGTATGAACTTATTTAAACCTCTTTAGGAACTATAATTCCTCTTTCACTTTTTAAAGTAATGAGTTCCATAAACTTTATTTCCTGCTGTGTAACATGGCATTTTGTTTAAATTGTTTTAACTTAGCTCTTCCAAGCATCAATGGATTCCTCACAGCTCTAAGAACCCAGTATTTCATATACAAATTTATTTTGATCTAATTCACACCCTTGGAAGTTTTATAGGTGCCAATCATATAGCCTTTAATATTCATCATTATTCTGGACCCAATGATTTTATTTGTACTGTTTTAAAATTCAAGTGGAATCCAGAACTCTGAAACCTAGCCTTAGCTTCATGAGTGAGATGGAGGTGGAAGGTCATTCCAGGACAGAACCTATTCTGTGACCTTCCTGTTTATGGTCTCCGTTACCCTACCCCTCAGAATGGGGTTCTCAGGGTCTGGATGCTGTTGGTCACCAACTCAGATATATGACTGTAGAGAAATTATCTCCAGCATGGATTCATCAAGTGCTATTACTGTACTATCAGATCCAATGGAACCTCTCTCTCAAATTGAAGGGAGATTTCCTAGAACCTTTTTTTGATATATTTACCTTTTTGTTTTAGTCTTGGCATGGTTTCAGATAGATCATTGTTCCAAAGAGTAGAGCAGCAGACTCCATAATAGGCATTATCTGTGTGCATTTTAGGGATTAGCATAGTTCTGTCTCTTACAAGAGACACAAAAGAAACATGTGGTTTATAGATTTGTATCTTTGTAGACAAAACAACTTAGATGAACTACACATAGGTGTATGAAAACTAGAAAACAAGACAATGTAGGCTATTTGGTGCTGTGCAAATCAGAAAAAAAAATTAGCGTATAGAAGAAACTGGTGTATTTCACCAGTGTACTCAAAATCCCTGGCAAGGGAAGGAATCAAAGAGGAGAGCATATGTATAATATATATTATTTTATCAAATATGTATGAACATATTATTTTGTAAATTTCTAAGTACATCATTTAAAAATCAAATAGCTACCAAAGCTTTATAATTTAAAAAGCATTTCCCCGTTCCACCTCTCCTCAGTACCAATTTCTGGTGCAAATCATGTTCAACTCTTAGATTTTTTTTCTAATGTTAGCTGAAATATTTGAGAACAACAGTTAAATACACCTAATTTCTTATTCTTTTAAAAGATTTTGTTTATTTATTAAAGAGAGTTTGACTGGTGGGGGGTAGAGCAGAGGGAGCAGGAGAAGCTGACTCCCCAGAAGCTGAATCCCCAGGACTCCTTCAGGATCCTGGAATCATGCATGACCTGAGCCAGAGACAGGTACTCAACCGAATCAGCTACCTAGGTATTCCTAAATACTCCTAATTTTTGTTTCAGTCGTAGATAGGGTTTATTGCCTTTCCTTTGTAAAGTGGGGATTTTGCTTTCTTAAAATTCTCTAAACACCCAAATTCTCGCACAGCTGCATATTCTCTTACTCATGCACACTCATATCACACTCTTATTTCATCGTCTCAATATAGTTATGCCATAATTTTTATTGAAAAACAGAGTTATTTAAGTATTTATTGCTGAACCAAGCAATGTTGAATTTAATTTCCCTTTAGTCAGTTTGGGCTTGCATTTTATTTTCTGCTCATTTTCTTTTCCTTGGGGTTGACAATTGAATTAATCCCTGATTCCTCTCTTCTGCTCTCTCCCTCCCCTCTTTTGCTTCTCACTCCTGCTCTCCATCTTCCTTTCCTTTTCTTCTCCCTCCCAACTTCTCCTGCTCCCTGCCTTTCCATTTTCCAGGAATTTAATATCCATATATATACAAGCTTTCTTTCAAATATCCTTTTAAAATATCTTCCCAAAATGTCAGCTATTAAACTCTAACCTGTCCATTTTTATTTCTTGGAGAATTCCCTCTGGCTACTCTTCCTCTTCATCCTCTTCCTCTCTAGTGTGGGCTGGTGCTCTCCAGACTGACTCTGCACCTGTTGTCCTCACATTGCCTTAACCATCACTGGGGAATTCCCTCTCCCTCTCTCCTGTAATGAATTTTTTATTTCTTGGATATCAGATCTTGCTTGTTCTTGATTTGTTTCCTCATTTGGTAGAAGCACTCCTTTCATAGCCTCCTTAGAAAGAATACTTGGAAAGTAAATGTGTGAGTACTTACACGTCTCAGTTTGTTTTTAGTCTGACCTTATACCTATTTCACAATTTATCTACAGAGAAGTCTTAGTTGTAAATTACATTTCCTCTGTATTGTGAGAGCCTCACTGTGTGCTATTCTGTCTTCCAATACTGATGTTGACAACTGGATCGCTTTTGAAACTTGTTGATAATATGCTTTGGAGTGGTTCCTTTATTTTTTCAGCCATTATCCTGGGTGCAAATTGAGCTCATTCATCGAGAGACTTGTATTCTTCCATTATGAGAATTTGACTTTTTTTTTTTTACTCATTTATGTTGCAAATTTCTTCTGTTTTCTCTTTTCTCTCTGCTACTTCTATTAGATATTAGAGACTTACCATTTCTCCTATTTTCATAGCTTCATCTTATTTTACTTTTTCATTTTCTGGAATATTTCCTTAGGTGCAAGTTGAAGGTTTTATATCTGCTGTTGTGTTTCTATTTTCTAAGAGTTTTTGTTCTGTTTAGTCTTCCTTTTCTACCTCATTTCCTTCTTATCTCCAGGAATTAGTGAGCTGAATATTGTCTCTCTAAAGATTAAAGATTTTTTTTTTCTGATCCTTGAATTGCTTTCCTTTCCCCCAATTAAGCTTTTTAATATTTCTGTCTTGATCTTTGTCTTTCACATTAAAGGTGTTCCTTAAGTGTGTCTTAGCTGGTAACTAATATAATAGCTGGAAACTAATAAAGAGTGAGTTTCCAAAAAGCTTATAGGGTCTGTGGGCCTTTGGTTGGGGGGGGGTGTCTTCTTGCCTGGTGTGGGTTTAGGTACCTGGGAGCATTGAGGGGCCCCATCCTATTAGTATAGGTGCAGGTCTAAATTCAGGTTCTTAGAAAGAAATCTAGATCTCCAAAGCTCTAATCAAGAAATAGGACTTTCAAATGAAATCTTGCCATTTGCGATGACGTGGTTGGAACTAGAGGGTATTATGCTTAGCGAAATAAGTCAATCAAAGAAAGACAATTATCATATGATCTCCCTGATATGAGGAAGTTGAGAGGCAATGTGGGGAGTTTGGGGGGTAGGGAAAGAATAATTGAAACAAGATGGGATCAGGAGGGAGACAAACCATAAGAGACCCTTAATCTCACAAAACAAACTGAGGGTTGTGGGGAAGAGGTATAGGGAGAGGGTGGTGGGGTTTTGGACATTGGGGAAGGTATGTGCTATGATGAGTGCTGTGAAGTGTGTAAACCTGGCGATTTACAGACCTGTACCCCTGGGACTAATAATATATTATATGTTAATAAAAAAATAAAAAATTAAAAAAAAAAGAAACAGGTCTTTCCTGATATAATGGGTTCAACATATGCCCAAAGTAATGTCCTGTCAGAGACTTGTAAGCCTGGCTTTCAACAAGTTAGGGAAGGAGACAGGATGTGGTCAGGAGTGGGCTCACCATTTCACTAAAGACTAGAGCCAGTCCTCATTTTTCAGTTAAATACTCCATTGGGTCTGGTGGTCAAATGTCCAAATTGTTTCTGGATTGCTTCAAAGAGTGAGTTTGTAGCCTCTGTCAGAAAGAGGAGAGCCATCTCCACTCCATGCTGGGTTGAGGAGGGGATCTGAAATAATACAGGACACCCAGTTAAATCTGACTTCAAGATAAATGGTGCCTTTTCCTACATAAGTTATGCATTGATTGTTTACCTGAAATTCAAATTTAACTAAAGATACACATTTTTCCTTGTTAAACCTCGTGACCTTAATCTGGAGTTACCATAGACTTTCAATTAGTATTGTTGATTTTAAGCCAGCCTGCACTTCTCCCTTCCAAGGTGTCTGGCTGGAATGACTAATTTTTTACTTCCTGAGGTTCCGTGGTAAAAGTAGGATTGCTGTTGGTTTATTCTCGCTCTGCCCCCAGCATCAGTTTCAGTGTTCTTTATATATTAACTGGGCTAACATTATCTAGCTTGTTTCCAGATTCTAAAATAGTTTGTTTACTCTCATTTTATCCATAATTGAGGGTTTATATTAAACAAATAAAAACCTACACCCACAAAAACTCTTTTTACTCCCATTTTGGTGGAATTTCATAGTTTTTAAAATTCACTATGTTTAATCAGTATTCTTCAATAATATTGCATATTGAATAATAAGTGGCAATAAGATCATTTCATGGCTGTCTGGATAAACATAGAAGATTAACCACCACATTTATCTTCTTTTCCTCTGCAAGTCCCAGGAAATGATGGGAAAAGAATTTGAAAACCTAACAGTTCTGAGAAAACACTTTTCAAGTCCTTTTTGGGAACAGGACATCTGAATGAACTGTCTAGAATGGAGGAAAGTGCAGCTGAGTGCCTGGACGTGGGATGACTATTAAGAAGCAGCAGGTTTTCCCCACTCCATCCTAAGACTGCTCATCCTTGGAAAACACCAGTGCCACAGCAGTTGGAATTGATAGGCTCAGGGGACAACATATTCATTAGTTTAAAGTCCATACGTGGAAAACCCCTCAGGCATCTTCCCATGTGCTGGGCATCAGATATTTCTCCCTCCCCCACATTCCCACTGTGAGGCAGGACTGATTGGTCTCTGAAAAAAATAGAAATGGAAAGGACCCTTTATGTCTGCCAACACAAAAGGTTGCATGGGTGCTCTGTAAGGTCAACAGCAGGGAGATTAATTAAAAAATAGAGAGAGGACCTCAGTGTCCTCCCCTCATCTTGCTTCCAGAATTCTCCCCAGGCATATATCTTATCTTCCTCCCTCATAGAAGATATCCTGCTGACACAAGAGCTCAAAACAAAGATTTCCCTCCATATACTGATTTTAAAGGATCCTTTGTTGAAGAGGACAACTCATGACCTCCTTGTCCTTAAACGCTATCCAGTACCTACACATATCTACATAGAAATATCAGCCAGCTTTTTATGGCTTTGCTCTTTAATATGAACAGACTTTAATATGAACAAATATGGATTACCAGACTTCAGACTTTTGAAGAATGCCTCGCGTATGAAGGAAAAAACAAACAGGAAAAAGGAATTCAGAAAAAAGAGAAATAATACAGAGAGCACCAAAAAAACTTCAGAACAATTATGATTAATACTTCTTGAGAACAAATAGAAGGTTTTGAGACACCCTCCCCAAAATAAGAGAGAACAGAGTGCTATAAAATGAATGAAACAATCAAACAAGAAAGAGAAGTTGTAAACTAAACACAACTAATAATTAATAATTAAAAGGTCAGAAGATAAAACTTAGGAAATCTTCCAGAAAGTGAAACAAACTCAAAGAGAGAAAGATAACAAAAGTGAGGGTAAATTAAAGATAAGTACAGATAACCCAATATCCAAGTAGGAATTTAAGAAAAACAGAGCAGAGGGGAGAAAATCCCCCCCACCCACAAATAATATGAGAAAATTCTCAGAACTGACAGATGCTTGTGAGTGTCCAGAGCAATAAATCACACCCAAACACACACACACACACACACACAGACACGGACACAAAATATTATTCATAAATTTCAGAATGATGGAGGCAAAAAGGAAAAGATTGATCACAGCACAAAATTGGATTCAGATTAGTTGTGGGTGTTTCCTCAGCAATCTGGGTTTCTAGAAAGTTAGTAATTCTTAGGGAAGATTATTTTCAATTGGGAAATCTATCTCAAGCCTAAATATCTATTTGTGTTAGAGCACGATTCTCAAATATTAATATGCATGCAAATCACCTGGGATCTTGTCGAACTGAAGCTCGTTCTTCACTTGGTTGTAGGCAGGGACTGTGCATCTGTATTTCTAACAGATCTGAGCAATGCCAATGTTTCTGGTCAGTGACCCACACTTTAAGCAGCTTTAAGGTTTTAGAAGATGATAGAAAAATTAAGGGACTAAACCAGGTAAGAATCCTGGGAACAGGTGAATAAACACAGAAACCTAGCAAATGGAAAATCCAACAGCAAGAGTATACACAAAGCCTAGGGCACAACCAGTTGAGATGACAACAGATGGGTAGAGATATATGGAGTTTTTCACAGAAAAACATGAAGAAATGAATATTTTCACAGATTTGGGAAGAAAATTTTTTTCAAGTAGGGGAATATAACGAGTTTTGGAAAAATAAAACAGTTTTAGATACACACAAACAAATTTAAAAAGACAAGGCAATTATTACTTCTGGGGGAAAACAGTTGTATGAGAAATAAAATGTGTTCAGAGAACAACACTTGGCTCAATATTGAACTATGTAAAGTTATTATTTCAAGCACAATTAGTGCTAGTTAGTGGAAGGTTGGTAGAACTTGCTGAATGTGTTGGTGGCAACTAGCATAAAAGGAGGTAAAGAGATTCTAACATGAGTAAAAGTGAAAGAGCAGTATAAGATGCATCTGGTAAGGTTATTACCAATGGAGATATAACAGTTGATATATTTCAACAAAGGATATTTCTTGAAATATATGAAATATGGAGAATAATGAACAAAGTAAGTAGCTAAATACTTGGAAAGAGGCAGTTTTGGGAGTCAGGGGCGAGAATAGAGATTATGAAGGAACAGGGCAAAGGTCTGCTGGTTTTTGCATAACTCTTTTAGTACTACTGAGTTTAGACTTTATATGAATGACTATGAAAAAAAAGTGCAGGTGTGCACATGTGTAGCACTTTTGTGACTATTGAATAAACAAAAATATTATTTTTTGTGTTCATCCTGCTGGATAGTGGCACTATGGCTAATTCAGCCATTTGTTACTCTTTGAAGGTGCCTGGAGGCTTGGGGAAGTAGATGCTGGGAACTCATTGGGCCCATTCATTGCCAAGTCTGATGAGTATGCTTCTTGCCCTTCATTCATCTCTACCAGTATATTCATCCCAGGCCCCTCAGGCCCCAGGCAAGATCAAATCAGAAATTGCAGCCTGGTCTTGACTGAGTCCTTCATTCATTCTGACAAGCCACAGGAAAGGGTCACTTGGTCCTTTTTAACAGGTCAGTGTCTTGATCTAGGAGAGAGGATTTTCATTAATGAAGGGGCAAAAAAGGTGGGGGGTTGCTGTTTTGCAAATCCACAAGAGTAGGCAAAGGTATTTTCTCCATGAATCATTTAGACACCTACAGGCTAAATTTGGAGCAAGAGAGACTATCTGCGTTTTGCAAATAACCTGACCCTCTTTTAGTGATGCTCTCAGATTTTCCAGCCAGAATCACTCCATGCCAAACACTACAGAGTTGTTCTCCATTATACACACTGTATAATGAGGAAATGTAGTGAAATCGTTAATCCCAAACACCCCATAACCTCCAAATAATCATTTAAACCTTCCCCTGGGATTCACTTCTTTTTCTCCAGGATTTCCTTTCCTAATTATGTTTTGATTGGGCTGATATTTGTTTGAACATCCCGACTTTACGCTTCCTCCATTACTTTTAGAGCTGAGAGCATGGGACTGGGTACAGTTCATAAATCTGTTGCAAGTGGGAAAGAAGGAAAACTAGCCTCAGCTTAATAATTTGTTACAGATAATTTACATAACCACACATGAATATTCATTCATGAGGTCTCCTTGTCCCTTTAATGGTGAGAATTCTAATTAAGATCAGAGACTTTAACTGAAATAATAGTTCCAACATATAAGAATCCTCTGCATTAGCCACATGCCCAAAGGTTAGTTGTCCTTTGAATTCATCCGTCCATCCATCCATCTTTTATCCATCTGTTCCTTTACTGCTTCGTGCATTCTGCATTAATTCATTCATTTAGTAAATACACATGAGCACTATCATACCCCGGATCTGTGCTAGGTGTAGAGAAGATTAGGAGAGACAAATGCGTGTGTGAACTTTGCCTTGATGGAGCTTTCAGCTAGTTTAGCGCAGTGAACACAAGATGCATCTGGTGAGGTTATTGCCAATGGAGATTCCTGGGTTCTATCCCCGTGGACACCAGAAGATACTGACATGCATTCTTCTCTTCAAAGCCATATATATTCCAGGAGTGTCTGAGGTCAACAATCCTTGAACCTCACTTTGAGAATCACTGGGGTTGAAATTTTCCAAATGTCATCGTGGAAGTTCATGGACTTCCTGGCCATAGATCTCAAGGACAGTTCAAGGTTACCTAACATCATCAGCACACATACCTCCCACTGTTATCACTGTCTCTGCCGCTTGTCCAGCCAGGCCAAGTTCTGTTCTGGGGCACTTGCTTGATCTCTCCTGGCTGTTCCAGGAGTGTGCCAGCATTGGTCTCATGTGGGCCTAAATAAGCTATGACTGTTACCACATTACAGGGCCAGCAGTTGGACCCTGTGAAGGGGGCCGCCAGTGCTGGGACTACACAAAAGTGAGCCAGTTAATCACAGCTGCAAGATCACACTATGATTTGAGGGTACTTCCCATGGAATTCCAAATGGATTGCCACAAAGGAAACACCAGAAATGCATAGACTGGGGTAGAATTTCTACGGTGACCCGAATCACTTGACTTTGCTAAAAATCATATTTCTGGCCCATATTCCCCAATAGTTTGATTCAGGAGGTCTGGGAGGGGGTGTCAGAACTCATCTCCCTAACAAGTTCCCAGCTGATCCTTGCTGCTAGATGGGGGAACCATACATTGATACCCTCCAAGCTAGTGTAGCCCAGCATCTATGTACTTCAAAAAGGTAGACCTCAAACCTCTTCTGTTACACATTCTTCTAGTTCATATTCCCAGTTCAAATAACTGTGGAGTCTAAAAATGCCATTTGCAAAAGAAAATAAAAATTATTTTCTATCTTCAAGTCTGACATTAATTTCTGCAGCAAAGGGAGACCATAGCAAAATTACAAAGCCCACATATCCTGCCTGTGCTTTCCCTTTTGCCAACAGAGAACCCTGCAGGTGGGGAACAATTTCATCATCATTTTGAGTAAAACCAGTAAGCGCACGTCTCTTTTCAAACACTCCAACTCAATATGGAATTGTACTTAGAATTGAACTCTAAAGGAAGGTTCATAAATTATATCTTCTTACCTGTTTCTTCTTGGTTTTAATTTAAAAGGAGTCATCAACCCTGTGAATCATTTTTAACAACTAAATAATTTTATTTCCTAATTATGAAACTAATACTCACTTAAAAATAGAACATAAAGTTACAAATAAGCTGCATATTCACTTAAATATCTTACATTTTTGAGGGACATTTTCCCACATGTGTTATTCTATCATAAGCATTACCTCATAGTATTAAGATAATTTTTTTGGAGAAAAAAGAAGATTCTATCCAAAGGACAAAGTGAAATAGGAAAAATACAGCTGCCAAAGACATAGTTGTCTGTGTAGATAGGAGAAAAGGTAAAGTTGTAGATGGAAATTAGCTGTTAAGATTTCACCAAGCTCTGCAATAGAAATGCAGACATGGGGACCCAAAGTGCAATTTCCAAAAGGAAAGTTGCCCTAAGCTCTCATAGAAATGCAAACAATTACATTTTATCAACCTACAACTCCCAGGAGAATTAATAAATATATCTCCCTTCTCCCAAGTCTAACTTTTGTTGCTCTGTTAATATGTAAATATTATAGAGCTGCTTTTTTTCTCTCCTAAGGTTGTCTTCTTGACCTTCCTCCTCTACGTAATAAATGTGGCATTAGGATGCTATTATTCGGGTTAGCCAAATAAAATATTTCTCTTACATTAACCAAGATAGTCTTTGCAGTGGCTTTCAACTTTGATGGCATAACAGAAACAAGGGGAGCTTTTAAAAAAATACTGAGGCCATAGACATCCCTCAGAGGTTGTTTTATTTTTTAATTCTTTCCCTTAAGTCTTTATTTAAATTCCAGTTGCTTAACACACAGTATAATATTAGTTTCAGGTGTAGAAGTCAATGATTCATCACTTAACAACACCCAGTGCTCATCACGAGTGCCCTTCTTCATCCCCATCACCCATTTCCCCCATCCCGTCGTGCCCACTTCCCCTCCAGTAACCCTCAATATGTCCATATAGTTAAGAGTCTGTGTCCTGAGATTCTGTTTTAAAAGTGTTAATGGGGTGGGGGGGTTGGAGATTGAGGGAACGTCCCTGGACTGGCAGCATCCCAGGCATTACCTGGAACTTGTTAGAAATATAAAATCCCAAACTCCACCTTGTACCCAGTGAATCAAATTCTGGGGGGTGGGACCTAGTCATCAATGTTTAACAAGCCTTCCTAATGATTAAGGTGCTGTTCCAGTTTAAAAGCCATGACCCTATGTCCTCTATTCATGTCAATGTGAAAAAGAAAAGGGGGTAAAACATTTGTTCAATGTCACAGATCATTAAAAACCCCTAACAGTTAAGAGCCCTTACTTTCTACCAGGTACTGTACTAATAGTTTTGCATGATTTTATGCTGATCATTTCAAAGACCCAGTGAAGGGGCCCTGTTATTATTATTCTTATTTCAGTGAGAAATCTGACACAAGGGTAAACTTGCTTGCCAATTATACACAAAAGGTAGGTTTAAATTCAACCATCTTCATCATAAAAACTCAGTCTCTTAGCATGACATTAACGACACATTGACTCTAAATGTATATGCCCTCTATGTTGGGGGAAGTCACCTGACCTCCAAACTACCAGCATGTTCATTGTGGCTCAAATATACAACCCTTTGTAAAAATCATCCTTTGTTAGCAAATTGCAGGGGGCTTCCTAACTAGGGCCTCCTTGCTATTTCTAGGATCAGCATACCAGGGAAGTCAAGATAGATTGGTAAAGGGGAGAAAGTATTCCAAGAGTCCCATGTGATGATCTGCTATCTAGATCCTGCTCACCTTTGTCTGGATCAGAAGCACAGTTTCTGGAACTGAAGCCTTTTGCATTTTAGTCTTATGCTCTTTAGTCCTATGTCTCTTCATGTCCTCAAATGGACATGTCTTGGTTTCTGGACTTGAACTTGTAACTGAAGCAGTGATGTCCTAAACAGCTTTTCAGAGGTCTAGATGGTATTCCTTTCTAGGCAATAAGTGATAGAATGTATGGGAAGGTGTCCTATAAGTAGTAAAGTTCTATACAACTATAAGGCATTATTAGTAAGAACGTATACCACGAGGGAGAGATGTAAGCAATTAGCAAAAAAAGTTTGGCTTCTTTAAAGGAAGACAGATTCTCCATAAAATAATTTCAGATGATGAGACAGACTCTTGCCATCTACTTTCTGGCAAGACACAGGACATTGGGGAAACCACTCTGCATCTTTAGGTCTCAGTATCAGTTCTGCCCTGATATTAACATTTTTATAACTGGGCGTGACAAGTCTCTTTTCTTCCCCTCATTTTCTGAACCACACTGCAGTAGGACATTTTTTGTCTTTGTTTCTATCGTTTCTGATCCCTGAAAGGGCTTTCCTCTCCTATCATTTCTTCCTTCTCCATGACCTTGGAGCCCATTCTTCTCCCCGCTCACTCAAGAGGCTCATCTTGCCCTCCTCCTCCGTGTGCCTCATTAGTTGTTTCTGGCCCCTACTCACCCACGTCCTGCTGTGCTCTTGATTATTTAAACCTGGTTCACCTAAAGCTTTCAATGAGCCAGTGCTTTTCTTACTCATGGGATACTTTGTGCTCAACCCAGAGAACTGCTTTTCGACAACTCATTTGCAAACAAATCCTTAACCGTAAAGTTAAAAAATAGGCTAGGTATGCTAAGTCTAGAACATAAAAGGAAGTGGCCAATAGGATTTGATGATTTGATGCCAAGTAAGAAAAAAAGATTCATAGACATCTTCATCGAAAGGTAATTAGAAGACTTAGTTCTCCCCTCTTCTGCTTTGCTGTCATCAGTATCTATGCCTTGAGTTTTGATGACCTTAATTTTATATCTGAGCTCTGGGTTTTATCAAACCATAGTGTTCCAATCACTATCAACCTTTTCATTATGTGTCAGGGCCATGCGAGATCACTGAAAGGAAGGAGAAATATCATTAGCATAATACCTACACTTAATCCTTACACTAATATGGTCAAGGAAGACTTCTTGATAATTTCTACACAAGATGAATCAGAATTAAACAAAACTGTGCCTAAAAATTATCCACATGATAAGATTTGTCACTGTTTGAGGCATCTCCCAGAGTGGGGAACAAAGGGAGTAAGAAAAAGGATAGTCACATCACTTTTATCTCAAGGAGCTGCAACTTATGTCAGAAAGGAATCAGGTGGACTAAATGGGGGAGGTAGGGAAAAAACCTCCTTCTCCTTTAAACACCTCTTCCATCCAGTTAAATCTGTGTGCTTAAAATAAAATCCACCCTGATAGGTCCTCTCTGCTTATATATGACAGCAGAAAGAGAAAGCAAAAACTAGCAATACAAGGCATGTCAGGTGTTAGAGGAAGAAAACTGTCTCCTAAAATGAGTGACTGAATTAAAGACAGAATGTGGTTTTGGAAAGTGGTTTTGGTATTTTCTTTTTAATCCATTAGTTTTTAAGGCACTGCCTTCTCCTTCTCTGTCTCTCTGGTTTTGCCTCTTTTGGTCTTGGCATTCCTCAGTTGTTCTTCAGGTATCCAACCCTTGGCCTTAACTTTTCTGCTGCCTAACAACACACTCGTCGTTGATAGTGCACCAGTGTTTTCCTGGTAGTCCAGACTTCTAGTCCACCCACTGATTTCTGACTCCATCTTTCCTGAGCCAGGGTCAGCCACTCAAATATAGGAATGAATGAGTGCTGCTAACACACCAAATCTGACTGGTAACACCTTTTTTTTTTTTTTTTTTTTTTTTCTGCAGCTAGAATCCATTAAGTGTAATGAAAGAATCTATGGATTAGCCCCTGTTTACTCTGCTGCCTAAAGCAACAGAAGGGATTTTGTAAAAAAAAAAAAAAAAAAAAAAAAACAACAACAAAAAACAAAACAAAAACAAAAACAAAAAGGGTTGCCTGTGTGGCTGTAGGTTAAGCCTCAGACTCTTCACTTTGGCTCAGGTCATGATCTCAGGTCATGATCTCAGGCTGATGGGACTGAGCCCTTTGTCGGGCTCCTTGCTCAGCTTAGGATTCTCTCCTTCTGCCTTAACCCCTCCCTACTCTTTTTCTCTCTTTCTCTCTCTCAAATAAATAAATCTAAAAAAATTTATTTGGGTTAAAAACTCAGATTAAAAGGAAGAACTCTGCAGAAAGAGAAGACATGGAATTTCGCACTAAAGAAATAACAGGGGACTTACATTTCCTTGGGACAAGCAATGCTGTCCATTTTCCTTCTGACTCTCATGTTATGTTTTGGATCTCTTTTTCCTCCTGCCCATTTCTTCACATGTGGCAAGGGAGACTCTGCCACAGGGAGAAGTGGGATCTTCCTCCGCCTTGTTTGGAATAAAGGCACAGACTGGGGACAGGAGATACATTCAGGCTGCTTCTTTGATTTTTAAATCTAGGCTTTAAGCAAAGAAAGAAAAGTTGTCTGGGGTTGCATGAGGCCCAGCCTACATCACATCCGAACATCACACAGGATGGGGGCCAAAGCCCTACATAAAAAATTAACAAGTGGAAACTCGAGAACATTCATTTGCTGGGAGTATTCTTGTGTGTGGTCATTTCACCACAGGAACCTGGGACAATAGAGGGTAACCAGTGGAATTTCAGGAGCTTCATCATCCTGGCCTAGATGTCGCCTATCCTGGCTAGTTTGAAGTAAGCAAAAGCATTGTTGCAGCAAAAAAATCTGTTCTAAGAGCAAAGGGTTTGTTTCTGGTTTAGAAACCAAACTAAGCAAGTGACTTAGAGCAAATCAGGTTGGTGTTTCCAGTCTAAGTGTGATGGTCACCAAATGTGCTGTTGTAATTGTTGTTTAAGTGAGACCAGATATGTAAAAATGTTCAGGAAAGCTAAAATACTCTAAAACTATGAGGACTGTGGCTTTGATTTGACTATAGCATGTCATTCCTGCAAGGTCTTCTGGAGTGGAGGTATTTGCCCTGTGTTTGCATTCCACACCAGAGAGGCCCAGCATGGGGCTATGACTTAATAAGCATCTGATAATTATTTGCAGATGGATTGCCCACTCAATTCCATGACCTTAAGCCTAATTTCACTATGGCTTTTGCTAAAAGAAAATATACGAGATAGGGAGTTTTTACTTGCGGAGGAAAATTCCAAGCCCTTATTTAACAAGATGATCAGGTTGACGGTAGAATCTCAGCTGTCAGCTTCATCTCCCTTCCAAATGAAAAATGACACCCTCCCTTCTTTTCCTGAACAAAGTTTTGTGCAGACTATAAAACAACTCCAGGGGGTATGGTTATAATGAGACAGCCTCCTCCCTGGGGCTTCACAGGCTTTGGTAATCCACTCAGACTTCACGCCAGGGGGATGATCACATCTCCTTAACCACCCCCGCTTCTCTACTCAGACCCCATCCCATTAGTTCAGACATCTTTCTGCTTACCTCACTTAAATAGAAAGATGATTTCAGAAAGACTCACAAAATTGCAAGTTAATTGTGTCTTCTATTTGGTGAATGTAAATGTGTCAGGTGCTCTAATCCTGGTCTCTTTGGCGTATTAGATCAGATGCACTGTCCTTATTTGTACCTCCCGAGGTACAAATCAGGTACTCCTCAGGTACCGAGCCTGAGCTCAGTGACCAGAAACCCTACCGGAGGAGATCCAGCACCAACAAAGGATGCAACTCAATTAGCTCCAGTCTTCACAGTTTTATAGCCTGAATGGAGAGCTGCCAGCAAATCCCAGGAGTCCCTCCCAGGGAACCAGGATACGCACAATGATGCGGGAAGCCTGAGATTTAAGGGGTCACTTTTTGATTACTGTTCAGTATGGGGTGCCAATCGCTTTGAGGAAATGGAACCCTAGAGAGCACTTATCGTGAATGGGATGATCAGAACCCCAGCAATGGTGGTGACTACATGATCCATGGAGGTCAACGCAAGGACACTGCTCATCCCAC